>JBBBDQ010000831.1:162500-382500 GCA_037127315.1 Ascarosepion bandense
CCAGATACTAATCTCCACATAGACAATTTGTCAATGAGCGGGACTTTTCAAATATCAATCGAGGGAGATTATCCCAAAGTGCAACAATGTGGCCGCGTAACCAGAACAAGAGAGTGAAAAGCGGGTCGACCGAATTATTTCAGGAACAGTAATAGCACGAAGTTAGAAGTCATTGTGCCATGATTCTAATCGTATTACCTTTATTCAACACCTGATCTCCCCATATTATACGCTCTTTCTCTCAAAAACCGGAACTAACGTCTGCTCAGTATAGTTACAGTATAAACTTTGTATATGACACAAATATTGCATCCTGGGTATGATAATAAACTCATTCAGCAGCAAGGCCTCTGATCGTGTGGTTTAGAGGAGCCACTTTTTAATTGTTGATGTTCTTATAACCTGACTCGAAGTATTAGCACTTGTTAGCTCCTCTGCTATGGGCAAATAGCTAATCCCCAAACTGGGGTCAAAACTCTATGAAAGTATAAAAAATATATATTTATAGTATATATACTAGCAATACGTTTTTGAAAAAGATTTACTAGAAGTATATTATCAAAAAAAAATGCAAACACATGCTTTATTCATGCACACCTATTCTAAATATGTTCTTGTTATTAAATAACCCATTGAAATTGATGTGTCGTAAAACAAAATAAACCCAAACCATGATCTACAAAATGATTTTGTACAAAAGATATGCGTTGACCGATAATAGGATTTGACGTTTTTCTTTGTTAAAGTGATAGTGGGCGCCGTTTTACGGCCTGGTGTTATATCTGTCTGCTTTGATTTATTACCTGTAGTGATAGCCTTCAAAACCAACCCTTACACCTAATATACACAGTGCTTTAAGCAAATAACAAAACTGTCCTATATATATATATATATATATATATATATTATTCGTTTTGTTCCAATTGATTTGCACAATGGCGTATATATATATATATATATATATATATATAGGAAAAACTAATAAAAAGTTGTAAGTTTAAAAATGTATGTTTTTTACAGTATTTATTTATTTCTATTATTATATTTGATATTTCAGACCGTCCTCGGCCTTTCATCAGAAACAAATGAGTTTAAATTTTAAACTAGAAGCGACCGTCGCGAGAGCGTTCGTTGAGGGATTGTTTACATCACTTGACGCAGAAAGCGACAGATTTTTTTAATATTTGTAAACGTAAACCTATCATTAATAATACTTATAAATGCTGTTTTAAACAAAATTTGTTAAGTGTATCTAAAAAATGGTTAACTACTGAAATATTTATAAAGGTTCAAAACAACTAGACAGGTCTGTTTCGCTGTATCACAGCTCATCAGTACGGTTAGACTCCGATTGCATTTAACCTAGGATTGAACCCCGACCGAATTGGCGTCAGTCGGCGATTCTACCTCTGGGCTATGGGCGCTCGGTAGAAGAAGGCAGAATATATATATATATATATATATATATATATATATATATATATATATATATATATATATATATATATATATCCTGGGTAAAAAACAATCGAAGAAGTCTAACCGTACTGACGAGCGAAACAGATCTGTCTGCGGATGACAATATTTACGCTCTCACACCCTGATTGAGCACTCTGGAAAAATAGTAGACTTTGATAAACAGTAGCTACTCTGGCATGTAAGCATCGCTCATTCAATGAAATTGAATTAGCGCGCGCTAGCTACTGGGCGCGTATAATGATATGCGCTAAAAGTCTGCCTACTTCCACCGAACGCCCAGGGGTAGAGTCGCCGACTGACGCCATTTCGGTCGGGTTTCAATTCTGGGTAAAAAAGCAATCGGAGTCTAACCGTACTGATGAACTGTGATACGGTGAAACATATCTGTCTGCAGATGACAATATATATATATTTATATATATATATATATATATATATATATATATATATATATATCATACGCGCTAAAAATATATTTATATTACTGCATACCACTGCAAATGACTTAATCTGAGAAAAAATAGAAATCGATTACACCTTGTGACCCCAAGGATCTAAAACTGACTTTATGTTGAAAGAAAGGAAACTAAAGCAGTTATTCTTTCTTCTCTTATTTTCCTCCCGTCCGCCTGGAAATTACTCCTTTCTTTTAGGGACTTAGAGGGTAAAAATTGACTAATGACGCGGAAAACACTTTTTGAAAATGCACGTGAAAACGCACCTGTTTGATACTCCCTTTTTCTTCTCAAATAGCCTTAGCTCCGAACTCTACTTATGGACTTCTTTTCAGGCTTTCTCTGAAGGGGAGACTTGACTTCAGCAACTTTGTTAACCATGCATCCATTACTTATGGGCAAACGCAGGCTGCTTTTCAGCAGGGAGAGAGAAATTAACCTCTTGGTTCTAAGCGGCCTCGCTTCCAACTGCTGCTAAGGTCCCGTCAGAGTTCTCCCTTTCCCTTCAAAAGGCGCGCTTACCCTCTGAACTGTCCAATCACAGACCATTAAAAAATCAGCAGGTTCTTAGGGCCAGTACCGCAGTGAGTGTATATTGTTCTTCCTACACCTTAAAATTTTCTCTCTCTCTCTCTCTCTCTCTATATATATATATATATATATATATAAAACATAAATTTCGAAATAATTCCGTTGGATGGCCATTTCAGCGATAAAATTCTCGTTTCATCATCAAGGTAGAAAACAAACCTTTATTAATTTAAATGTGTTACAAGATTTCTATAGTGGTAGAATCCCAAAAATCATATCCATACACAGGAAGTTAAAATGAGGTGGGATTAATAATTTTTTGAATTTGTCCGCACGATGCAAGAAGGGGGAAAGCAGACAGTGATTTCTGGCTCGATACTAGAAAACTTTACGCCTCGTCTGTAAGAGTCAAGAGTTCAAAAGTTAAAATTTGGTCGTGTCACACGGATAGATGTGATAGGGCGAACGGAAATGAAAGAAAGGGAAAAGGAGTGGACAGAGGAAGGTTAACTGAGAAGTAAGCTATAAAAATTCCTTTAGTAACCAAGGAAAAGACTGATTACGATTTCGATGTTGAAAAGAAGGTTTTCTTTTCCACCGTTTCTGATGAAGCGAACATTTTCTCGCTGAAATGGCCATCCAACTGAATTAAACTTCCAAATTTTTGTTTTATTTGATATATTTGGCTCTGTAAATAGAACATACTATTTAAGTCGACCCCTCCACCTTGATCAGTTTTAATATTAATGAAATTAATATTAATAGGATCGGGTTTTGGGGATTTACCTATTTGCTTATTCTTTTGGATTTCTTTCTCTTGTCTTCTCTTTTTAATATTTATTTCTTCCTTTTTCTGTTTTACATGACTTCGTCTGGACAAATTTCAAACATTCATTGTTATATGCATTTGGTCTGAGGAGCTGCTGGGGCCGCGAATATATTATTACCAATGGATTTGTAAAAATATCTAACTTTAATTTTCTGATTATAATATTCTGTTAAATTTAGCTATATATTCTAACATTGAGTTCTCTTTGGAGTTTGTCTCTATTGAAATTTACTCTACCAAATTTCAAGGATTATTCTTTATATATATATATATATATAATATATATATATATATATATATATATATATATATATATATATATATATATATAGTGGAACCTGTCGTATGCGACCGCACCTACTACCATCAAAATCTTGTCACATACGGCAGATGGTCGCTCACTAAAAGCTGATAGTCATAACCTATTTACGCCAGGAACGTATATTCCATTCATCAGAAGGTACATATCAGAATTTTACAATGTAATTTGGAAATAAATGATTGAAAACATGAGAAAATGGCCTAACTTTTTAAAAAATTATTCAGCATTATTCATTTAAACATTTTAAAAAACGTATTTACAACGGTCAACAAGAGACCCAAATATTTATTCACAAAAAGTATTTATTAAGTGGACTTAAAAAAGTATACCGTTTCGGTTTTCTTCTTAGAGGTGAGTGATATCAAAAGTGAATCTTCGATAATACATGAAAAAAAAACATACAAAAAAAGACATCGATCGTGGGTGGGGGTAGAGAAACAGAGAGATAGAGATATATATACCCAGGTAGAAATAGAGTAGATAGATACAAAAAAAAAAAACAAAAAAAAAACGTAATAGCTAGACATTTAAAAAAGGGACATAATTCCTGAATTCATCCAAGTCAGTACAGAAACTGCGATAAATCCCTTGAACGTGTCAAATGCAATGCATTTTGTACAACAGCCGATGTTTGACCGTGAGGTAAACACAGGCAATGTACATTTGAACAAGAAATAACAATTTGAGACAACACGACAGTAACAAAAGAACGAGGAAGTGTTCCTGGTTTAGATCAAATCAAAATGAAATAGATTACTCATTTAGTTTCTCTTTATTTAGAAGTTTGCAGTGTACGACCAAAATGGACTTTTTTTTAAAGCGGTCGCTTGATCAGTAATTTTCATTCGTTGATGTTACTCGCTGGTCGCATTCTGTGGGTGGGTGGTCGCTCACTAAAGGTCAATTAACATTAGCAAATCATCTGTGCATAGAAAAACGGTGGTCGCTGACGAATATATATATAATTTTACGGACGACAATCGGTTTCAGAAAACTATAAAAATGGCGTGTTCAATTTAAGTAACCACAATTCATTATATCTATTAACTGTCTCGACCAGTGTTTATCAAAGTAGTAGTGCCACATGGCATTTTGAGAGAGTTTGAAATGTTTAGTTGGGGATGATATATTATTGCCTTGCCACTTATTTTAAGCTTTGCTCTATGGGCGCCACTTTCCATAGATACGCCTCTGTATTTCTTGCATTGACCTTGCATGCATTCGGGAAAAATTATTATTTCTAATTAAACACATCTCTGTCAAAAGATAGGAAAACAATGTGGAAGACATATGCTTATGAGCCAATTGTAATTACTCGTAGGAAATAACAACCTCAAATGACCTCGCCTTCACTTTCACCTCCTTCTACCGAACGCCCATAGCTCAGAGGTAGAATCACCGACTGACGCCATTTCGGTCGGCTTTCAATCCTGGGTTAAAAGCAATCGGAGCCTAAACGTACTGATGAGCTGTGGTACAGCGAAACAGATCTGTCTGCGGATGACTATTTACGCTCTCACACCCTGATTGAGCACGCTGGAAGAATGGTAGACTTTGAAAAAAATTAGCTACTCTGGCATCTACGCAGGGCGTGTATAATGATGATATACACGCTAAAAAGTCTGCCCCTTTCTACCGAGCGCCCGTAGCTCAGAGGTAGAATCGCTGACTGACGCCAATTCGCTCGGGTTTCAAACCTGGGTAAAAAGCAATCGGTTGTCTAACCGTACTGATGAGCTGTGAGACAGCGAATCAGATCTGCCTGCGGATATATATACAGTGTGTCCATAAAGTTCGTGTGCACTTTAAAAAGTTTATAACTTTACTTGTATTTGCGACAGAAATAATTTGTAAAAAGGATTAGAAAGAAGTAAATTTATAGTTTTTAATACTTATATGGAAATTTTATGTCCTCCATCATTAGCAATTCAAACGGTAATACGATTTTGCAGTTCAAGGAAAACATTTACCAGCTGATTTACAGTAATGCCTGAAATCACATTAGTTATTTTAGCTTCAAATCTTCTAATGAACTAGGTTTGGTTGCATACACAATTGTTTTCACACGTCCCCACAAAAACATCTAATGGAGTCAAATCTGCCGAACGTGGAGGCCAATAAAATGGTCCATCTCTTTCGATAGGAGTGGACCATTTAGGAAATGTTCAGGAAATTCCTGACTTAGAAACTGTCTAACCCGCAGAGCAAAGTGACAAGGAGCTCCATCTTGTTGAAACAATGTATTATCTTCCAAGTTTAATTGCTCAAGCTCATTTTTTACAGATTATTTCTATGACAAATACAAATAAAGGTATAAGTTTTTTTAAGTGCACACAGGCTTTATAAACACTCATATATATATATATATATATATATATATATATATATATATATATATATATATTGTTTTTCTTTAATCCAAAGTGGAACAGTAGGAAGGTAAATTCCAAGAAACTGATCCTAATTAATATTAAAAAATTTTTAACATTAAAAAGTGATGCAAGCAGAGAGCTCAATGTATTTTGTTATCCTAAAACCCTTCCACAATTTACCTCAGGGCCTTCGCCATTTGGAACAAAACAATGTCGCTGACGTGACATAGAATCTCTATTAGAGATCCTATGTCAAAATGTACATCCGACACCTTTAAGTTTTCTCTAATATATATATATATATATATATATATATATATATATATATATATATATATATATAAATTTGTTTTTCTTTAATCCGAAGTGGAAGAGTAGGAAGGTAAATTCCAAGAACCTGATCTTACTTAATATTAAAAAAATTTTAACATTAAAAAGTGATGCAGGCAGAGAGCTCATTGTATTATGAATACAGAGCCAATATAAATTAGAGAAAATTTTCAAAATTCAAAGGTCCTGGATGTACATTTCGACATAGGATCTCTAATAGAGATTGTACGTCACGTCAGCGACATTGTTTTGTTCCAAATGGCGAAGGCCCTGGGGTAAAGTGTAGAAGGGTTTTAGGTTAACAGCGGTCACAAAGTACAACAGGACAGAGCTGTTAGTGGCGGGGTTACAGGGTGTTGAAACGGTATATTTAGGAAGGGGAGGAATAGATTTTAATGTAATATCTTAAAGATTTTTAATTAAGTTTATCCATTACAGGAAGTCATGAATTTAAAGTTATTAAAGAAATTATTAAAGTTATTATGTTGTACTTTGTGACCGTTGTTAACCTAAAACCCTTCCATACTTTACCCCAGGGCCTTCGCCATTTGGAACAAAACAATGTCGCTGACGTGACGTAGAATCTCTCTTAGAGATCCTATGTCGAAATGTACATCCGACACCTTTGAATTTTGAAAATTTTCTCTAATTAATATATATATATTTTTTCTAAACATATACTTACTGTCACCTTTCTGATCAGAGTACAATTAAACAACATTTCTCAGAAAAACATAAACATGTAGGTAATATCAGACAGATTTTAGTCAATAATACAATAATCATTACTCATACACACAGTAAAAAGAACCTTCAGATATCAGTGGCCATCTACATTAAATCCAAACAATCCACACTTAATAAAATCACGTTTAAATCTGGTCATAGCACATTACATTGCATTTGAATACATGGTTCTGTTGTCATTTCGCGCTATCACGCGGTGTGACGTCATAGAACTGCATTGCAAATTTGCGAACTGCGTTTGTTATTTTCGGTAACTATTGCCATTGCCTAGCGAAACTTTATGTCAACACAAAATAAAATCGTTGGTAATGGTGGATGTTATTGTGTTACCATCTTTATAATCTCTCTGAAGATGGCTCATGTGAGCCGAAAGCTTAGAACCAACTTAATAAAAAATTATCCAAATGTTGGAGAATTTTTTCTTTATTTTCACCTGAAATTAAAGCCAAAATACGATGTTTAGAACGGCTCATGATGAAACATAATAGACACTCATTGTCTCTTATATTTAACAGTATATGTTTAGAAAATTATTTGCTGCCTCGATACAATATATATATATATATATATATATATATATATATATATTATAATCGTGTGACCCTAAACAAGGCATTTTACTGCCACTGTTGTGGCAGGGGTTTACAGAGGAGGAATATTATGAGAAGAGTGACAGGTTACAGGAGGTGTCAGGAAGAGGGTATGAGAAGGAAGAGATTAGTGATGAGAGTGGGGTTGACGGAGAAAATAGCATGAGGGAGAGAGAGAGAGGATGCAAGTTAGTGAGACAGGAGATGACAATTGACTTTACATTTGAATTCTTAAAGGTTGTAGTTGTCGGGAAAGCAAGTAAGTGAAAGAGAATTCCACAGGCGGGAAGTGCGATAAATGAAGCTGTGGGAGTAGAATTTTCGTTTACAATTTATCTGTATGGAGAAGATAGTCATTTAGCTGAGTAGTGTTATTTCAGTAATGCCAGCTTCGAAGTTTCATGAAGGCCTTATCGTGATGTCCTCACTTTTCAGGGTTTCGTTCACTTTTTAAATAACACTGCTCAACTCGCTGAAAACAGTTTTGAAGTATAAAGACGAAATCAAATTTCGCAAGTCAGTGTAATTTCTTTTATAGCAAACGAAACGTGACGAAGAGATTTAACGTGCAAGTGTGAAAAAAACCCCAACAAACAGGCATGCATATGAACTTTCTGACCTGCTCACCATTTAACTATTTATACACGATACTTTGGCCAAAAACAAACGGCGGATCTCGATATGTGAAGACAAGTTTATTCGCCTGAAGAGAGTTAATTTAGACTCTAAACACGTGTAGCGACACAAATACCATCATGAACACTTTATGTATCATACAAAAAGCAAGTAATATTAATAATCATAACAACAATAAATCTACAATTTAAACAAAACGTTCACGGCTTCTCGCACTTCTTTCTTCTGTACCAATCCTCTCTTTAGAACAACCACTATTTCGGTTCTTAATATATATATATATATATATATATATATATATATATATATATAAAACGAAATCTAACGGAGAGATACGAAATGGTACTAACCTACATATTTATTTAAATTTATTTGTTTGTTTATTTAAATATATTTATTTTTATATTTATATATTTATTTTATATGTTTATTTATGGCTTAATAAAAGTTGGTTAAACTATAAAATCTTCTGCAGTCGAGTGGTAAGACGCATATTATCTTATTACGGCATGTTTTATGCGTATAGGAGTCGCAGGTTCGAATCTTGCCGGAAGACAATTTTTTTCCAGGAAATATTTCTCGAATATCCAGGCCGGTATATAAAAATCCACTGTTTAATCATAGAAAACAGGCTATTCACACAAGTGCGAGTAAGCATTAAAAATGTTCAAACAAATAAATTTAAGTATATGCGTGTGTGGGCCAGTGACAGGTTTATAATCTGGTGTAATCATTAATTATTCATATAAAATTAGAAATTTTTACACTACATTTTATTTTTATCCGTAAGCTTTTATATATATACAAAGAGAGAGGCTAATCTTAAGACTGAAATTGCATATAAAATAACTGATTGCAAGTAAAATGATATCTCCATATAGTAAGTGGGGAAAGACAAGTTGAATGTCTCTTAATAGTGACACATTAATTACAAAATCTGTTTTCCTTAAAAGATTTAGAACAAATGCACGGATCGACCTTTTTTATTAATCAGAAACGTAATGTTTGTTATCTCGTGTTCATTATCTATCTATATATCTATTCATTGGTATCTATCTATCTATCTATCTATCTATCTATCTATCTATCTAATTCGCATTTTTCTATATTTTTCATTTCTTTGATAATTATTTTTTTCTTTTTTTCTTTCTTTCTATTTATTCTTGTATATTCCTCTCTTTCTCTATTACTATCTGTTTCTCTCTTTGATTCTATCTATCTATCTATCTATCTATCTATCTATCTATCTATCTATCTATCTATCTATCTATCTATCTATTTTTGAACATGAAAAATATCCGAATACTCCAGAAAAAGTATCATTTCATGAAACAGTGTCGATATTATCATTTTTCTTTTTTTGTGTGAAAAGCATTTTTTTTTATAAACGAAAATTAAAATTAAAATTTCGACACATATGCCAGTAAAGTCAAGTGAGTTTGGGAAATTTAAAGTGAACTGACTAACCCTAGACAGATTTAAATGTCTAATCTTGGTTAACGTTGGAACTCTAACCATCAATTAAAATTACACCACTACTAACCATGCGTATATCATACCCGATTTTGAAAATATTAAAAAATATTAAATATAAATCTTCATTTGAATTATTTTAAATGTAGCCACTTCAAAATTTGTAGTTTGAGTTAACATTAATAGGAACTGAAAAAATACTATTTAAGTAAGAAAATTAGGTACTGAAATTAAATTAAGTTGTAATTAAAATGACGTCATTTGCGCTGGGTACTATATAATCATAGTGTTCTCGGGTTAAAAGTTTAACATCAAGCAACCATATGGAAATACACTCTCGAATCTTGCAAAACTTGATCAGGATTCAAAGTTAATGATACAGACTGTTGCAGAATAGTGTAAAATATGTTAATCTAAGCCACGACGCAGTGAAAATCGAACATAATGACACGTCAGAAATATAAATATATAAAAAAAAGCAGTATTACTATATATGTGTATATCTGAAATAAAAATACTGCCAAATTTAGCCCCGGTTATGGTTGTGGTATGCATCAGAAAGAAATGTTCACTTCAAAAATGTTTTAATGATGGTAAAACAGGTAGAAAACGGAGCAACTGCAGTTCGAAAAGCAAATTATACAAATTAACTTGCTGAAAGTAGTGCTACCAGCAAAACATAAAAAAAGGAAAGTTCAAATAATATAAAATTTGTTACAGTAAAAATGAATAACGCTACGCTGAGATTTCAGTTGGAAACTAGTAACGATATTACAATTATTAATGAAAAAATTTGGAAAAAAATTGGCCAGCCTAACTTTAAAAAATCGACAAAGTCGCAAGAGAAATATCGGGCAAGTTTTAAATTTTTCTTCGGAAAATTATGTGTAAATTCGCTTTTATGGGTAAAATTTTTAAAAAAGCATAAGTTTATCTATTAAAAAATTCCAACTCGAATTTGCTAGGCGTAGATTGGTTATAATTATTTGATCTATAGAATTGGCTGATTAATTCAATCTGTGGAAAAATAAATTGTTTGTCAGAGAAAAACATTAAGGTTAAAGAAACACTGAGTAAACTAAAAACTAAACCCTTGAATATTTTCTTACAGGAGTTCGGAAAATGTACAGAATCAAAGGCATTTTTAAATTTAAAAAAAATTAATATTAGTTTTAAGCCTAAAATAAATATACCTTTTACTGCGTTGAGTCTATTTACATCGAACCTGGAAGGTTAGAAAATCGCGTATTGAAAAATGGATTATACAAACCGAGTCCTATTAGAAAGAAAAATAAGATTCATTTATGTGCAAATAGTAAAACACTACGCCTCCTTCGTCTCACACTTTCAGCGGACCTGAAATGGAATGACTATATCGAATCCATTGCTAAATCCGCTGCTATAAAAGTCGGTTCTCTGTGTAGGGCCCGGAAGTTTTTTCCGTCTAAATCTATCCTGCACATATATAAATCTCCCATCCGCCCGTGCATTGAATACTGCTGCCACATCTGGTCGGGTACCCCTGCTATTCTCCTCGGGCTTCTCGATAAGGTTCAGAGGAGGGTCTGTAATGTGATAGATACCGACTTGGCAGACCGCCTGCAGTCTCTCTCCCACCGGCGCGACATGGCTTCCTTGTGTCTCTTCTATAAATACTTTCATGGCTTCTGCTCCGATGAACTTAGATCACTAGTGCCCCCTAGATACGAATTTGAACGAGATACTAGATTAGCAAATAGATCCCACCCTTTTACAGTGAAACCGATAAAATGCAACCGTAACTTCTACTCCAATAGTTTCTTTCCTCGCACTTCCCGACTGTGGAATTCTCTTCCAAACGATTGCTTCCCCGACGGCTACAATCTCCAGGAGTTTAAATGTAAGGTCAATAGACACCTCCTAACACACTAACCTGCTTCTATCCTATCAAACACTCTTCCCATCTACCCAACCCTCATCTTCGGTATCCTTAATCATCTGTCACCTTCCTCCTGACATTCCCTATGTCTAACCACTCCTTCTCTTTACCTTCCCCTATGTAGCCCCATGCGCAATAGTGGCAGTGGAATGCCTTGCTTGGGGTAAGATGATTAAAAAAAAAATCTTTTGACTGGGTTGAATGACTGCCTCCTACCAGATGTATATACCCTACCAATTCTGGAGAATATATTTGCCAAAATAAATAGTAAGTTTTTAAAAAATGGCCTGTTTGAGGCATATCTTCAAATCGAAGTGGATGTGAAATGCCAAAACATCTGACTATTTTTTGCGCTTCCCGCCTATGGAACTCCCTTCCATATACTTGCTTTCCTGACGGCTATAACCGCCAAGAATTTAAATGCAAAGTCAATTCCCATCTCTTATCCACTTAACTCCAACACATTCTACATCACCCCGTATATCTTGTTCTTTTCTTTCCTTTCTACCTTTGTAACTTTCTTCACTCCTGTGTTCTTATCTTTCTCTTGTCCTGTCTCTTTCTTCCCCTGCAGCTGGTTCTTCTTTGTCTTCACTTTTTTCCTGTCTAAAACTTTAAATCTCTTACGTAGTCCCCTTTCAAGACTTTTGAAGAGTCTGTAGAAAAGATGTTATTGTGTGGAAAGTAACTAATTACCCTTCCATATACTTGCTTTCCTGACGGCTATAGCCTCCAAGAATTTAAATGCAAAGTCAATTCCCATCTCTTATCCACTTAACTCCACCCCTTTCCACATCGCCCCGTATATCTTGTTCTTTTCTCTCTGCCTTCGCAACTGTCTTCACTCCTGTGTTCATATCCTTCTCTTGCACTTTCTCCTTCACCCTCTGTAGCTAGTTCTTATTTGTCTTCACTCTTTTCCTGTCTAAAACTTTATCTCTCTTATGTAGCCCCCTACACATCAGTGATGGTACCGCCTTAATTTGGGTGAAATGATTAAAAATAAGCATCCACTGGGATTTTGTTCGAACCGGTAGCGATTGTATAATTCAAAACTTTTGATGAGTCTATAGAAAAGATGTTATTGTGTTGAAAGTAACTAATTACCAAAAAGCTCGCGTAGTTGTTTTCGAATATCAAGACAAGCTAGGGAAGACAGTTAAGTCCCAACCCAAATTGGTACTAATATTCCATATTTGGTCTAATCTAACTCTTATAAAGACAGATTACTGTAGTTTTCAGATACTTAATACAACAGTAATTATTTATAACAATTCTTTTAATGGTGAAATCAATCATGA
Source organism: Ascarosepion bandense (assembly GCA_037127315.1). NCBI lineage: Eukaryota > Metazoa > Mollusca > Cephalopoda > Sepiida > Sepiidae > Ascarosepion > Ascarosepion bandense. Next base: position 175,484 of record JBBBDQ010000831.1, read on the forward strand.
TTCTCCACAGTTTCTTATTCTACTCCAACTATCTTCTAAATAGGCTTATTCAATATATACAGTAAGGCAATATAGTAAAGTAGAAGTCCTACCAGGATTCTTTATTGATGGCCGCAATTTTAACAATATAAAAGATACAAATGAAGATGTTGATATCGGACACAGAAAATACCAGAACTTCTACAGAAGTACCTTCTGTAGAAGTTCTGGAACAAAGGAAAAAGTTTACGAACGTCTGAAGTCCATAAATATATTTTTGGTGCTTAAAGGAGCTTTTCAGTGATGTTCTGCTTTCATTGTCAATATCGGGTTTTTAAATATCATATCGGCTATGGTAGTAACCCTGACTTTCGGGTCCAGAAGTACCAAGTCGGATCCTTAATTTTGTGCTACTTGTCTGGATTTAAATTTTTTTTTTCTCGGCAGAATTTGTACTTTTTATTGTTAACTCTAGCCAATGGGAAGAGTTCATTTTCCCGCACTCCCCTATTTAATAAAAAATCCGAATTGCACCCGTTCCTTGCGTTAATCGCGACTACTCTTTCTGGTATGTTCGTCTATTTTTTCTTTCTTCACTAAATTTACCCCTATAATTTGAATTGGTAATACTAATTAAGCTTTCTTACCACTATTGTTTTACATAAATTTTTAACGAAATTTTACTATTCAACTGGTTTATAATTAGCTATACCCTTCCGGAAATTTTATCGAAACTACCTATACTTGTTAATGATATAGCTAATTTAATTTCCGAAAATTAAAACTAAACTACTTATACCAGACACCTTTTGCTATTCTTTAAAACCCTCTGATTATATAGATTTCTGCTGAAATAACTAAGGACCTTACATATTATCCTTAGGTGTAAAAGTAGCCCCAGATATATTCTAGCAAGATACGATGTTGACTGGACAAGAAGGTGCCGTCGCTTACATGAATGATATATTTATTAAGAGCGATACGAAAACACAGCACGGAAAAATAATTTGGCGTGTATTTCGGGGGCTGCATAGTTATGGCTTCAAACTCAGTAGACAGAAATATCAGTTCTTCATGGATAATATTAAATATATTGAGGTCAGATTATCGACAATGAAGGAAAAAGTCCAGAGCGAGAGCAAGAGCTATTAAAGCTATGCATACGCGACAAACTTGAAGACCCTAATATCATTTTCGGGATTTTTTTTTTTAATCATCTCACCCCAAGCAAGGCATTCCACTGCCACTATTGCGCATGGGGCTACATAGGGGAAGTTAAAGAGAAGGAATGGTTAGACATAGGGAATGTCAGGAGGAAGGTGACAGATGAGTAAGGATAGCAGATGGGCAGATGGGAAGAGTGTTTGATAGAATGGGAGCAGGTTAGTGTGTTAGGAGGTGTCTATTGACCTTACATTTAAACTCCTGGAGATTGTAGCCGTCGGGGAAGCAATCGTTTGGAAGAGAATTCCACAGTCGGGAGGTGCGAGGAAAGAAACTGTTGGAGTAGAAGTTACGGCTGCATTTTATCGGTTTCACTGTAAAAGGGTGGGATCTAGTTGCTAATCTAGTATCTCGTTCAAATTCGTATTTAGGGGGCACTAGTGATCTAAGTTCATCGGAGCAGAAGCCGTGAAAGTATTTATAGAAGAGACACAGGGAAGCCACGTCGCGCCGGTGGGAGAGAGACTGCAGGCGGTCTGCCAAGTCGGTATCTATCACATTACAGACCCTCCTCTGAACCTTATCGAGAAGCCCGAGGAGAACAGCAGGGGCACCCGACCAGATGTGGCAGCAGTATTCAATGCACGGGCGGATGATAGATTTATAAATGTGCAGGATAGATTTAGACGGAAAAAACTTCCGGGCCCTACACAGAGAACCGACTTTCATAGCAGCGGATTTAGCAATGGATACGATATAGTCATTCCATTTGAGGTCCGCTGAAAGTGTGAGACCAAGGAGGCGAAGTGTTTTACTCTCTGGGAGGCAAGCCTGGTCCATGCTAATGGGAGGTAGATGAGATTGACGATGATGGTTAATTGAGAGTAGCTTCGTTTTAGATTATTATTATTATAAATTATTATAATATTAATGTGCCAGATATGTACAAATTGCGAACATCTCTAAATAATCTACTTAGGAATGGTACGAAATGGAACTGGTCGGCGAAATCTTTTGAAGGAATTGAAAATCTACTGACATCAGAGTTATCGCTGACACATTACGACCGGCAGCGACAAATATTAGCAGCGTCGAATGCGAGCGAATACGGTATAGGAGCGGTAATATGTCAAATTAAAAAGCCAAATTGAAAAAGAGGCTGTTGCTATATTTTTTGCTATAAAGTAATTTTACAGGTTTATATTAGAAATAAAATCATAATATAGCCTGATCATCGTCTATTAATATGTATAATAGGTTATAAGGAAAAGATTGCCAAGCACACTGCAAACAGACTACAGCGTTGGACTACGATTTTTTAAATTATGGTTTATGATTTCAAGTTGGAATTTTTATCCCCAAAAATTGGGACACACAGACAGCTTTTCCAGATTGATATTAAAAGCTAATGATTCTAAACATACTGTAATTGCTTCGCAAGAATCCGAAAACGAAATCAAAAGCCTTGTGTGTAACACTATTAACGAATTGCCAGTTACAATAGGCGATATCAAAATTCATTCTAAAAAGGATGCGTTTATTAAGATTTTATTGAACTATGATTTCAAGATTGAGTTTCTATCGCCCAGAAAATAGCGACACGCAGATGGTTTGTCTAGATTGGTATCAAAATGTAAAGAAGGACTTGAAGAAACTGTGATTGCTTTGCTGGAATCCGAAAGTGAAATTAAAAGCCTTGTATATAACACTATTAAAGAATTACCTGTCACGATAGACGATATCACAATTCTTTTTAGAATACGTTTATTAAAAAAAAACTATGAATGACTTCAGAGTTATCGCAAACACATTAAGACCCGCAGCCAAAAATAATAATAGCAACTGATAAGAGCCAATGCAGTACAGGAGAGGTCATAACCCATAAATTCGAAGCTTGAAAATTTGAGAAAAAAAGATTCAGTCAAATTGAAAAGTAAGCGCTTCATAATTTTTGCTGTAAAAAGCAAAAACACAGGATGAAGAAAATTCATATTGCAAACGATTATCAGCTGCCATTTAATATATTCTGTCCTAAGAAAGAGATCGCCACTCATACTGCAAACAGACTGCAGCGCTGGGCTACAGTTTTATGAAAATATGATTTCAAGATGGAATTTCTATCGTTTAAAAAATGGAACACGCAGCTGTCTTGTCCAGATTGATATTGAAATGTAAAGACAATTTTAAAAAGAGACCGCGATTGCTTCGCTGAAATCCGAAAGCGAAATTAAAAGCCTTGTGTGTAACAGTATTACAGAATTACCAGTTACAATAGACGATATCAAAATTCGTTCTAAAAAGAAGATATTTAGTCAAAAAGCTATGAATAACGTTTAGTCGAAATGGTGTAAATTTAAATGTAAACCTGATAGCAATAATACAGCATTTTATACATGTGATAGAGTAATAGTGTACGAGGAAACAATAGTAATTCCATTATCACGGCAAAAAAGGATTTTGAAAAAATTTCACGTAGGACATCCGAGAATAGTGAGAATGAAGTCTCTGATTAGAACCTCCCTTTATTGGCCAACCTTGGACAAAGATATTGAAAATTCTATTAAAAAATAGAATGGTTATATTTCAGTAGCAAAATCACCACCTGTAAATTATCAGGGATGGCTGAGCACTGAAAAATGACTATTGGCAAACCTACATATGGATTTGCTGGATCGTTAAACGCCTCATATTATTTAACTGTGGTCGACAGTTTCACAAAATAGATCAAGCTATTAAAGTGTAAACGGCCTACTACCGCAGTAATTATTATAGCCTTATGAGAACGTTTTGCAAGGTTTGAAGTACCTGACTGTGTGGTATCCAATAATGGAATTCAGTTTACTTATAAAGAGTTTTAAAACGTCTGCAAAGACTAAGCGGTTGGACATTTAACCAGGTCAATTTCCGAGGTCGAATGGTCAAGCTAAGCGATTTGTGGAAACATTCAAAAGGGCTTTATAGAAAGCTAAAGGTTTTGATGTGCGTTGTCGTGCAATGGATATCGCTCAACGTGAGAAATCAGAGAGCCGTGTTCAAGTTCCAGTTAAATTCGTTGCATTCACTTACGCGCAAATACTCTTGGGAAAAGTATGAATTCATCACTTCTCCCTCCAGCTATAGATTAAATAGCAGTACAAATGAAAAGATTGGGTTCTATATACTTGGATGGCAACTAGTCTACCGCAGAAAGAAATGACAACTTACTGCGGGAAAATCTTCTGCTCAGTCAGTCATGTCTCTTTCAAGACATGATCGCTCAAACGTGTATTACGTATGGCATTAAACTGACTTAAACATTTAGCTTAATGATGGTTATTGATTCGAAGCTTGAATCCTGAAAGAATCATTTTTGCATTTTGTGTTTTCTTTCATTTTTTCATAAAAAATTAAAGGTTAATTTAAATGCAAAAAGAAAGAAAAACTTGTTTCGTTTCTGGAGGAGTTGCTGAGACTAATCCAGATTGTCAAATGTGATGTTATGAAATGTCATATGAAAATAAATAGGTTAGTAGATACGAAGAGATTAAGATATGAATGCAAGGCAGTGAATATAAACAAAGTGAACTAAAAAAAAGAAAGAAAGGAGGAAGTGAAAAAGAAAGAAACCAGAGAATTGAGAAAGAAAGAAAGAAAGAAATGAGAGTAATGCGAAAGAAAGAAAGAAAGAAAGAAAGAAAGAAGTAAAAAAAAAGAAACCAGAGGATTGAGAAACAAAGAAACAAAGAAACAAAGAAACCAGAGGATTGAGAAAGAAAGAAAGAAAGAAAGAAAGAAAGAAATGGGAAAAACGCGAAAGAAAAAAAGAAAGAAAGAAAGGAAGAAGTAAAAAAGAAAGAAAGGAGGAAATAAAAAAAGAAAGAAACCAGAGGATTGAGAAAGAAAGAAAGAAAGAAAGAAAGAAAGAAATGGGAAAAACGCGAAAGAAAAAAGAAAGAAAGAAAGGAAGAAGTAAAAAAGAAAGAAAGGAGGAAATAAAAAAAGAAAGAAACCAGAGGATTGAAAGAAAGAAAGAAAGAAAGAAAGAAAGAAAAAAAGAAAGAAAGAAAGAAAGAAAGAAAAGCGCTACAAGTTCGAACAAGAAAGAAATAAGCGTATTTAGAAAAGAAAGAAAGAAAGAAAGAAACCAGAGGATTGAGAAAGAAAGAAAGAAAGAAAGAAAGAAAGAAAGAAAGAAAGAAATCGGAAAAAAGCAAAAGAAAAAAAGAAAGAAAGGAGGAAGTAAAAAAGAAAGAAAGGAGAAAATAAAAAAGAAAAACCAGAGGATTGAGAAAGAAAGAAAGAAAAACGCTACAAGTTCGAACAAGAAAGAAATAAGCGTATTTAGAAAAGAAAGAAAGAAAGAAAGAAACCAGAGGATTGAGAAAGAAATAAAGAAATGGGAAAAATGCGAAAGAAAACAAAAAGAAAGAAAGCAAGAAAAAAGAAGTAAACAAACCAACAAACAAAAGATGAATTTGATGAGAGATGAATTCGAAGAAAAGAAAAAGAACAAAATGAAGAGAGTGTTTAATGGGAGAAAGTAAAAAAACGTAAGTAAAAGATAACGATAGATATTTTAAAAAATAAGAAAAAAGAGAAGAAAAACAAATTGATTGGTCAGTGAAGAAAGAAAGAAAATAAAAAGAAGAAACTGATAAGATTATTAAATTAAAAAAATAAGAAAAAAAGAAAAATGAAAGTAAATAGCGAACAGATGAAAACGGTTTGAGATAGACAAATACATATGAAGAGACTAACATATGAATAAATTGTGATATATATGAAATATTTGAAATAAACAAGGAAAGAAAGAAAGACCGACTGAATGAAAGAAAGAAAGAAAGAAAGAATATAATAACATTTTAAAATAGATAATAATAGACTGCTGTATGAATATAAACTAAATCAAATAGAAAGAAAGAAAGAAAGAAAGAAAAATACAACATTTTAAAACAGATATGAATAGACTGTGGTAATATAAATAAACTGAATGAGATAGATAGATAGATAGATAGATAGATAGATAGATAGATAGATAGATAGATAGATAGATAGATAGAAAGAAAAGAAAATAATATAACATTTTAAAATTGAAATGGATAGACTGTGGTAATAATATAAACAAACTGAATCATATATATATATATATATATATATATATATATATAGATAGATTGATAGAGAGAGAGAGATAGATAGATAGATAGATAGATAGATAGATAGATAGATAGATTAAGATTGCTATGTAATCACATAGCAATCCAGCACTCTTTTCTTTGTTTCTAGTGAAAGTTTCCTGTGTCTTAATACTTTATTCAGCTTCTGAAACGCGTCCTTTGCCATGCCAATTCGCCTTCGGATCTCTGTGTCGCACTTTCCGTCTACTTTAAACCATACATAACCAAATAAAATACATGCAACCGAAGAGAGATTAATGACATAATCAAGATGCTGACTTACCACACTAACTTAAACTAAAGATCAGAAAGGAAACACTCCCCATCAACACAAGGTAATAGTTAATTGTTATGGTGGACTCACCTGTCTAGTGGACTCTCCCTCCTAATATAACTAACAGTGTAACAAGTAATCGGGGAGAAAATACGACTCAGCGAACTGGAAACTCTGCGTTCTTCATTTTTCTTCTATGTGCCTTGTTCTTTCAGGACGTAGGCGATCATGGCCTTCCACGTCTTCCTTGTCCCTGGTGGCTCTTAGCACGCTTTCTCCTGTAACGTCTTGCAGCCCCAGTTCCGTCATCCACCTGCTCAGGCCCTTCAAATATTTAATCCGCTGCTTTCCTCTGTCTTTCTTTGCCTCTATCTGGCATGTTAGTATCAGGTTCTTCAAGCCCTCCTTCCTGATTGCATGTCCCTGGAATTTCAGTTGTCTCCTCTTGATGCTCAATATTAATTTTCTTTTAGATTCCATTCTTTCCAACACCTCGTCATTGCTCACATGCTTGGTCCACGATATCCGCAGCATCCTTCTGTAGAACCACATTTTAGTTGCTTCAAGTTGTTCCTTCATCTTTGATGATATTGTCTAACATTCACTGCCATATTGAAGAACTGACATCACATAGCAATCTAGTACTCTCTTCTTTGTTTTTAATGAAAGTTTTCTGTGTCCTAATACTTTACTCAGCTTCTAGATCCCCTTCGGATCTCTGTGTCGCACTTTCCGTCTTCAGTTAGAACACTTCCCAGATATTTACATTTTCGTATCTGCTTGATTTTAACATCCGCCACCAGTATTTAGCACTTTGGGCTGCTCTTTTTGCTGATGACCATCTGCGTTACTACATGATAATACAAATTTCCCACCAATACGTCGAACCTAAGGGACCGACATTTGTACTTACGTACAGCGCACAATCTTCTATGTTTTACTCCAAAACAGGATGAGACATGGAAATGTTTAGAGAAAGATAAGAAGAAAAATTAAAGATGGGTAGATACATGGATATTGTGAGAGAAAGGTGAAACGTAAAAGAAAGTTTAGGAGAGACGTACAAATGGCCAGACACAAATATAAGAAATGAAAAGATGATGAGAAGAGATGTACAAACGTTGAAAGAGAAAGGTAAGAAATAATGGAAAGATTGGATATGTTACGGTGAACTCACCTGTCTAGGGATAGTGGATTTTCCCCCACTAATATAAGTAACAGTGTAGCGAGTAGTCAGGGAGAAAATACGAGTCAGCGACCTGGTATGTTATTCCGCTTTACTACGTGATAATACAAAGTTCCCACCAATACATCGAACCAAAGGGACCGACATTTGTACTTACGTACAGCGCACAATCTTCTATGTTGTACTCCACAACAACTTGTCGTCGAGGATTCGAACAAACTTCACGTGTCCACAACATTAATGAACATCAGAAACCTATATTCCCGAAAAACTGTATTCAGAGAAAGGTTTTCATGAAAATTGCTCCTACCCCATATTACCATAGATCAGGTTGACAGCAAAACACTGCGCCTCCTCAGGTTAACTCTTACAATAGACCTCAAGTGGAATGACTATATAGAATCCATAGCTAAATCTGTGGCTAAAATAGTCGGTTCTCTCTGTAGGGACAGGAAGTTTTTACCGTCTGAAACAATCCTGTACATATATAAATCTACCATCCGCCCGTGCATTGAATATTACTGACATATCTGGTCGGGTGCTCCTGCTATTCACCTAAATGCCCCTGACAAAATACAACGGAGACTCTGTAATGTGATCGATCTCGACTTGGCAGCTCAGATACAGTCATTTTCTCACCGGTGCAATATGGCTTCCATGTGTCTCTTCTACAAATACTCTCACGGCTTGTGTGTGTTTTTTTTAAAATCGTGTCACCCTAAGCAAGGCATTCCACTGGTGCCCCCTATTTATATATTTATTCAAGCCACAAAATTTTCAACTAGGTTCAACCCTTTTACTGTGAAACCAATAAAATGTAAACGCAAATTCTACTCCATCAGGTTCTTTTCTCGCCCGTCCCGCCTGTGGAATTCTCTTCCATTTACTTGCTTTCCTGACAGCTACAGTTTCCAAGAATTTAAATGTAAAGTCAATAGTCATCTCCTGTCTCACTAACCTGCATCCTCTCTCTCATGCTCCTTTCTCCGTCCACTCCATTCTCATCAGTATTCTCATCCTTCTCTTACCCACTTTCTGACACCTCCTATAACCTGTCACTCTTTCTCATAACTTTCCTCCAATGCGACCCCCTGCACAACAGTGGCAGTAAAATGCCTTGTTTGGGGTGATATGATTATATATGAAAAAGAATTCAATCGAGAGGAACGTTAATTTTTAAGTCAGTGAATACCAAATATTTTCTCGTAAATACCATCATCATTGTTAATGGAGGGGAATGTTCATGTCATGTGTCGAGCATTTCAAACAGTCAACCTGATTTGTTAACTTCAATATATACTATATATCAATCTGTGTATCTATTCAGATCAAGAATTAAAATGGCTTCGAGCGAATAAAACTTGTAGGTTATAGCGAGGACCATCCTTCTTCGAAACTCGCGGACTGACTCTACAGAAACAAGAAATTGTACTAAATAACATAATCTGCATCCACTGAGGACTACCAACAGCAGCAATAAGGAAAACGAAGAGAACATGAACAACCGAAGAGAAAATAATAACATAATCAAAATGATGATGTCTCGCACTAAGTACCAATATTTTATGAAGGAAGTCTACATCATTAATGAAAAAAGCAATAAAAGGTCGGCGAATTGAGATAGATATATACCTGAAAAATTTGCTTTGTTGAAACAAACCAGAAACTAAAAGCCCTTGTCTATGAACATAAGAGATACCTACGTCGGAACAAACCCCTTTAAACTCTCTTGTAATACATGAGCTAAAAAGACCGTAATTTCGATTTTATAAATGCCAGCCTAACTAGAAAAGAACATAATTCTTTAAGCAGGAAACACTTCGAGCGAGTTCTGATAATTTTTTTTCCATCTATAAACACATGTCATACACCTTTTATTATATCACCAAGTTTTATAAAATCAAGGCTTAAAGAATCTAGGATATTTGTTCATATTACTAAAACCGGTGCAACTGCATTCGACAAAATACGACACAAAGAATTGATGGAGATGCTAGGCAACCTCGACATTTTCGGCAAAGACATAAGAATAATCAAGAATCTCTACTGGCAGCAAACGGCCTGCATACGGACAGGTAACGACCTCAGTAGATACACAAAGATAGAAAAAGGCGTAAGACAAGGATGTGTCTTTTCACCGGATTTGTTCAACCTATACAGCGAGAATATTTTGAGGACCCTAGATGACACGCCAGAATTTGTTATTGGAGGCCACAACCTGAACAACATAAGATATGCGGACGATACAGTACTGATCGCGGACACGGAAAGGAAACTACAAGATCTCATACAGAAAGTAGCAGTGGAGAGTGACAAAAAGGGACTACAAATAAACTTTAAGAAAACTGAGTGCATGGTCATCAGCAAAAGATACAGCCCAAAATGCCAAATACATGTGGGGGATAACAGAATCAAACAAGTACAAGAATTTAAGTACCTAGGAAGTGTTCTAACAGAAGATGAAAAGTGCGACACAGAGATCCGAAGGCGAATTGGCATGGCAAAGGACGCGTTCCAGAAGATGAGCAAAATACGAACACACAGGAAAATCTCAATAGAAACGAAGAAAAGAGTGCTAGACTGCTACGTGATGTCAGTTCTTCAATACGGCTGTGAATGCTGGACAATATCATCGAAAATAAGGACAAACCTGGTTGCGGCCGAAATGTGGTTCTACAGAAGGATGCTACGGATATCGTGGACTGAGCATACAAGCAACGACGAGGTGTTAGAAAGAATGGCAACAAAAAGGAAATTGATGCTGAGCATCAGGAAGAGACAACTGAAGTTCCTGGGACATGCAATGAGGAAGGAGAGCCTGGAGAACCTGATACTGACTGGACAGATAGAAGGGAGGAGAGACAGAGGAAGGCAGCGGATAACATATTTGCAGGGTCTGATCAGGTGGATGACGGAACGGGTGTTGCCAGGAGCAACAGGAGCAAACATACTAAGAGCCACAAGGGATAGGGAGACGTGGAGATCCATGATCGCCTACGTCCTGAAGGGACAGGGCACATAGAAGAAGAAGAAGGATTATGAAATACCAGAGAGAGAGAGAGAGAGAGAGAGAGAGAGAGAGAGAGAGAAACAAAAACCAAACGAATTTACATGTCATCCTAGTCCCGCATAAAAAAGAATTATAATAGACATAAGTACATGAGTTATAAATGAGAACGCTGCTTAAAATACATATACACGTGGGGTCAGCTTAAACAAGCAACACAAAATTGAAAAATACTAGAAAGTTCTTTCTTTTCATTATTCTTTCCCATATTTAATTCTGAGAGGAAGCTTGAATAAAACCGACACATGTTGGATCTCTAAACGTTTCTCATTTGTTACATTTCCTATCACACACACACACACACACACACACACACACACACAGTGTCTCTCCCTCTCTCTCTCTCGCTCTCTCACTCTCTCTCTCTCTCTATATATATATATATATATATGAGCATGCGGTGTAGATATAGAAGAATGCAAAGGTGTATCCTGTACATAAAGTGGTTGGATAACTCTCTAAGCATGCTCTAAATATATATGTCTAAAAATTCATAAAGAGCAAATAAAAGAAAAAATTAAGACAGACACGTTATTTCATGGTAATCGGAAGTATGGGCCTATTTCAGGCAAACCATCATCAGCTTCAGTGCAGAGGTTTGTCTTGCCAGCGTTGTTTCATTTGTTCAAGGGTTTTATTCTTTCTTTTTCATATTCTTTACCGCAATAGTTGGTTCTTGGCTTCTGTTTTACTTTTTTACAGAATCTACAAAATGCAAATCTTGCTTGTATGTACTGCCTTGTTTTATTACTGAATATTCTTTTCTGTTTTCATGTTGTTTGACTAATTGTATCATCCAGTCCTTCGTTGTTTCGATGTATGTTAGTAAGCCAATAATTGTTGTCTTGTATGACAATTCTAGCGGAATGAGACCTCTTCCTCTTTCTTTACAGGGATATTATTATTATTATTATTATTATTATTATTATTATTATTATTATTATTATATCAGAAAGAGAGCTCCTCTATTTGACATATGAGTGTTGTGACTCTGAGTGTGAAGCTGTTTTTGTTTTCCCTATCTCCACAGATATTTAAACATTTCTGTGTATTTGTTTCCCTTCTCTCTTTACCTGTTCCTTAGATAGATACATGCATAGACACTCAGACACAGCCACACATATATTGGTACATGTGTGTGCAACCGTACACGCGTGTATACGAAAAAGGTGAGTCTAATATTGACAATGACCCAGAGGCCGATAACCAAACCGGAAATAACGCCTCTAATGTGTCCAAGTAGTAGGCAATGACTCATCAAGTGATCGATTGATCGTGCCGATCGACGACGAAATTACCAATCCCTTCAATCAGAGCAGGAAAAATATCTGCAGGCGTCTCTCACATTATCCCCCTCTCCCAATTTCTCTGCAACTTCTGCATTTCACTCTCTTACCCTCTCATCTTTCTGCATGCCTGTCTAACAGCCTATCCCTCTATGTCTGTCTGTCTGTCTGTCTGAACTATATATATATATATATTAGCGAAGAATAAGCGAAATTTGAATGACATTTTTATACTAAAACTTAAAATAAACAACTGATTTCGTCTCAGATCTTATCAAGTTTATTTCTGAGAAATTTATATAAGCACTCTCTATATCATTTGAAAGTTCTAGAGTCTATATACATCAAATCCCACAAGCCTTCTCTCTGTAAACAGAGAGATTGCTTACTGGGTTTGAATGTTATTGGACACTAGTTCTCTTGCACTTTACTCCCTCCTCTCATTATCATCTTTTATTTTCTACGCTTACATATATTTCCCAGAAATAAACTTGATAGCTTGTTCCTCGCTATTATTAAGTTCTATACTACTAAGAATCTGTTCATACATATATATAATCTTTACTTACTTATATATATATATATATATATATATATATATATATATATATATAAAGTGTTTAGTTGGGATTATGTTTAGCACAAAGGTTGTTAGCAAGCAAGTTTCTTATCGTAAGGTGCTCGATATCGGGTGGAGATAGAACGTTGATTAGCACAAAAATTAGTCTCTTTTACTGAGCAGATTCATGCCGACTTGGAAGTGTGTGTGTTTTGTGTGGGTGTTTGTCTGCGTGTGTGTATGTGTGCGTGATTTGAATATATGAATTGAAATCCGACTAGATGAATAGAATATGTAAAGAACAAGTAGGAAAAGAGTCTTTAATATTAAAGACACGTTTTCTTATCTATTATTTACTTATACTATATATATATATAGTTATGAATTAATTGTACGTTGCGATACGGAAATTTCTATGTTTCGAGATAGATTCTCTTCAGTAGGCAATGTTTGATGTTGGTTGTACAAATTATTTACATTTAAACATAAAAAAAAACTTCGGTTTGCTGTTTATGTATCTGGGAAGATATAAAATTTACATGTGTGTTGCTTTTAACTAATCAGAGTGAAGATTCATTTTGAAATTTGGCCCCAAATAATATATACTATTTCCATCTTTTTTCTATCCTTTTTTCCCTCTCCTTTCTTCTTTTTCCTCCCTAACGGTCAAGATGTCAACATGCTTTTAACCTAATTTTAACATTTTCATTTCTTTTTGAATTTTATTGTTTATCGCTTAGTTTTATTGTCTGTAAAGAGATGTGCCTATTTAGTACCAAGGTTGTCCTTTTCGTTTTCTCATGATTTTGTCTCCTCTTCTAGCGAACAGGAGAGGGATGAAGAAAGAGAGGGATTTATTTTTCTTATCAGTGCTTTACCATTTCTAATTTTTTCAAAACCTTTGATTTATAAGTTACATTTTTGTTCTTTCTTTTTCCTGATTTACTTCCTGTCATCCTTATCCCATCTTTTTAATATCGATTTATTTACTGTAAAACTTTTTTGTAAAAAGAAAAAAAATTACAAATAATTTTAATCGGGATAAAAAAGAAACTATAAATTGATAATTTACTTCGATCAAAAAAGTAAAGTAAAGAAGAGAATCACCATTTACGTCGTATTTTAAAGATTTTTTCAAGGTCTCTTAAGACAGTTCTTTTGATCAAGACCAGATTCTCATCTTGTTAAGAGGAGTGGTAGCAACTGTTAGGGTCCTAGCTATGGGCAAATAGTTATCTCCCAAAATATCTACATTTTTGAAGAAAAATATTACCAACAATACATTTTTGAAGAAAAGTATTACCAAAAATACATTTTTGAAGGAAAAAATTATTACAACCAATACATTTTTTAATACAAAACTTGAGTTCTAAAATAAAAATAAACATTTTCATCAAAATCTGACTAAATCAACTTTCTCAATATAACTGAACATCTAAAAAAATACCTTAAAACCCTACCTTTTTAGCATTAAATAACCCACAGAGGTGTTGATATGCCGTAAAACAAAACGCAAACTCAAACTCAAACTCATCTTGTTAAGAAAATCCTTTTTCCGAAATTTTTGCAGACAATATTGTCTGTAAGTAATGTTTATTCATCTCTCTCTCTCTTTCTCTCTCTCTCTCTCACTCTCTCTCTCTCTTTGATTGTCGTTAACTTATACTATCCAGTCATAATTGATTTTAATTTATCTACAAGATTTTACCTGAAAACTTTGAATGAGGTCATTTCTCTGGTTCCTCAACCACTCGTACTTCTAAATTGGCATTAAAGTCCCACCTATTTATAGTCAAACTAGTTAAAAGTAACCGAATCTTCTACTCTAACAGTTTCTTTTCTCACACTTCCAGTTTGAGGAACCTCCTGGCATTTGCTTGCTTTCCTGATAACTACAAATCTAAAAGTTTAAATGCAACGTCAATTGCCATATTTTATCTTTTTGATTCCCATCTATCTCTTACCTTTTATTCAACATCCCAATAGCTACAATCTCTAAAAATTTAAATGCAACGTCAATTGCCATCTTCTATCTACTTGATTCCCATCCATCTCTTACCTTTTCTTCAACATCCCTAGAGCTACAATCTCCAAAAGTTTAAATGCAACGTCAATTGTTATCTTTTATCTGTTTGATTACTATCTCTTATCTTTTCTAAAACATCCCAATAGCTCTGTCTCTAAAAGTTTAAATGCAAAATCAATTGCCATCATAAATCTATTTAATTCGCACCTATAATTCATGTTATTAAGCAACATCCCAATAGCTAAAATCACCAAAAGTTCCAATGCAACGTGAATTGCCACCTTTTATCAATTCGATTCCCATCTATCTCTTATATTTTCTTCAACATCCCAATAGCTACAATCTTCAAGATTTTAAATGCAATGTCAATTGCTATCTTTTATCTGCGTGATTCCTATATCTCGTATCTTTTCTTCACATTCCAATAGCTACAATCTCCAAGAGTTTAAATGCAACGTCAATTGACATCTTTTGTCTATTTGATTCCCATCCATCTCTTATCTTTTCTTCAACATCCCAATAACTACAATCTCCAAAAGTTTAAATGCAACATCAATTACCATCTTTTATCTACTTGATTCCCATCTATCCCTTATCTTTTCTTCAACATCCCAATAGCTACACTCTCCAAAAAGTTTAAATGCAGCGTCAATTGCCATCTTTTATCGATTTGATCTCTTCCCTATCAATCTCTTATCTTTTCTTCAACATCTCAATAGCTACAATCTCCAAAGTTTTAAATGCAACGTCAATTGCTATCTTTTATCTACTTGATTTCTATCCATGTTTTATCTATTCTTCGACATCCCCTCTACTTCATTATTCTCCCACTGTAACCCTCTGCGAACCAGTAGCTTTTCTGCATTTTCTCAGGTGAAATGATTATAAAAAAGGAAAAAAACATTGTATTCGTTTTGTTGACTCTCTTATTTTAAATATCTGTTTTATTAATTCAAAGATTTCAATTTGATCATTTTCTGTTGTATAGTCAAAAATTCTTGACTTTTATTTTAAACTCTAAAACTTGTCTTCAGCCAGAGAATTTTATATTTTGATAATTGCTGCCATTTACTTGGAGGCTAAAGAATTCTCAACCAAGAAAATAGATTTCATTCATTCTGAGTGTTATCTGCATGTTATTCAATAAAACACAATTCGCTTTGAATCGATGGTTCTGATTCTTTCTTTTAAAGGAAAGGGGTTGTAGAATGGAAAATAATTGATCGCCCACGCTTTTTACCTCTTTCAAGCTGTTCAAAATACCCCCAACCGAAGTATGGCAACAAAACTTCATTTCTGGTCGGATCTGTCTCTTGTAATTATAACTTAAGGCAGTGGGATTCAGATTACTTACTGGAACGTACAATAAACCAACTATTTTTTTTTCAGTAATGCTTGGCATTTTTGGACCATTTTCAATGTGTTAGTCTTAAAGAGTATAGGCTAAAGATTTAAGAATTCACCTAAATTTGTGCTCAATCCGTTTTAAGTTATGATCATTTAAATTTATTCAAAACTCGAAGATATTTCGTTATTTGCTTTTAGTTGATGAGTTACTTTTTCTTTCTATTTTTGCTTGGAAAGTCATTCTTGAAATTAATGTTATAAGTGACACACTACTTTAACTTGACACATTTTTCTTCAAACATTATCTTTATTAAGTAAACACAATTTTTTTTATCAAAGCTTGCCTGTTTATTTTTGTCTTTGACAACTTAAATTCGAGTAACGCCAAAACAACATAACTTATTTTTCACAGTGGAATTTACCAAATAAAAAAAAAATAATCTGTGAATTTAAGAAAAACATTCTCAGGATACATATTGAGTTTCTTTTAAACATTAAATTACACCTTGCGCGCTTTTGACACGATATGCCAGTTTGCTACATAAATTTCCTTGTATTCTTTTTCTTTTTAAAAAAAAATCGGTATTACTTTTTGGGAGACAGTAAAGCCACTAATACGCAATGGATTGCAGGGTGTGGAAGAATTAGAAACTGATACTGATGTGATGTGAGTTTTAGCACTAATCAGTCGCTAACCTTCCCATACTTAGGCTCAGTGACGAGTTATATAGGCTCTCTCTTGAACTCATACAAATTAGGCATATTAATTTGCCAGTGTCACTACATCTCCCTGAAAGGTATAGATTTTATACCTGTAGTAGTTCTTGCATTTTTTCTCATGATAGTTTCATTACATTGCTCTACATCCCTCTCTCTCCCGTATTTCTTTCTCTGGAAGACCTAGATCTGTCCCGCGTCAATCATCTGAATTGTCTTGCATTATTTGATCTTCGTCTGACCTTTCCAAGTCATTCTGGCCCACTTGATCCTGCATTACTTCGTCTTCTGATGTTTCATTCTGTAACGGTTGTTCTAGTGAATCATTACCGGGCGGAACCGTATCCATTTCTTCCTCATTTTGCTCTTCATCTTCACCCTGGGTGCCTATTTGATCTGCATACTCTTGCCATTTTCTCTATTTATTATAGGTGTATTGTGAGCTTTTTGCATGATAAATTCTGCCCTTTCCGCATTAGCTTCTTTGTTCTTTTTGTACCAAATTTTTTCATTAGTGGAATACGACATCGTTAGCGGAGCTCTAATTTGTCTGATTAAAGCTGATGGGCTTTCTAGTCTTTCAGCGTGTGGTATTGTGCTATAGCTTAAAAGCAGCCTCGGTAGAAAAACTATATTTTCTTTTTGGTTAGAGCATGCTTTTAGTCCGTTTTTTACGGTCTCCACCATTCTTTCTGCTAACCTGTTCGACTGAGGGTGATATGGGGGTGCCTTATACGGTTTACATCCTATTTTTTCTAACCATAAGTTAAGATCGTCATCACAAAATTCTGGTGTATTGTCAGATACCAGGGATTTTGGTACGCCGCTTCTAGAAAATATGACCCTTATAATCTGTTTTATCGTAGAACTTTTCTTGTCTGGCACTCGGATTATTTCAGGCCGGCCTGAAGAAAGAGTTTACTAGAACTAAGAGTCTCTCTCCATTAATAGACGCATGATCCATATATACTCTACCCCATGGCTTCACTTCTCTGTGCCACGAATATAAAGTAGTCTGTGTAAAATTTCTTAATTCTATACATTTTTGCACCTTTTTATATATTCTTCGACACCTCTTGAATATCCGGGCTACTATGCTTCTAATTTTATCCTTTTTGTGTGGCCTCTACTCGAATGTATATCGTCATGTACATTTTTTATTACTAATTTTCTTTGTGTATCTGGGGGAACTACTAGATCGTCATTACAAACCACTCTATGTTCTATTGTTAATTTCTGTCTTATTTCTTTGTAGGGTCTTTCCGCCATAGAATAATCTCCCCATGAGATGTTTTCTTATTCTCGATAATATCCTACTTAGTATTTGATTATGTCTGGTTTCCGCAGCCATTCTATCTAAAGAAAAAGCACCCAATGTAAGAATGCCTCTTCAAATTCTTCTTCTGTTTTATCTTTTGTCTCCTTGTAAAATTGCAAACTTGATAGTGCGTCTACGTGTGGAATTGAATTTCCTTTGACATATTCTATATCAAAGTCAAATGCCATTAATCTTATTGGCCATCTTAGTATCCTTGATGTCATGACTTTAGGTAATTCTTTCCTTGGGTTAAATATCAACTCTAATGGCCTATGATCACTTCTTAACAGAATTTTTTCCCCAATTAAAAATTGTCGGGTTCCAGTAGTTGTTCACACGATAGCTAATGCTTGTTTCTCTATTTATTTCAATAATTAAATTCGCTGTTCGTGAGTCTTCTTGATAAATACAGTATTGCATGTCCTTCTTGTGAAAGTATTCCCGATATTGAATGTTCGCTTGCATCTGTCATTAACGTCACGTTCTTTTTTTGGATCAAACATTTTCTTCTGGTCAAATAAATTCAACTTTCTTTTTTCTTAATTTTGCAAATGGGTCAGTAAAGTTTGTGTATTTTGGTAAATATCGTCTGTAAAAATTTACCAATCCCAAAAAAGACTCCAATTCTTTCTTATTTGAGGTGTAGCTACTTTTAGTATTTTTTCTATCAAGGCTTGGTCTGGTAATATACCTTATTTTGAAATGGAATAACCTGAAACAGATATGTTACTACAATTGCTTACGCATTTTTTAAAAATTTATTGTCATTCCAGCATTTTTTAATCTATTCAAGATTATGTCGTTTTTTTTTATTCCATTTCATTAGTGGCTCCTATGCATATATCATCTTGATAACAAACCATAATTTTCATATTTCCCAAAACCTGTTCGATGGCCCTTTGAAATATGGCACTTGCGGGTTTTATTCAACATGGCATCCTTTTCCATCTTAGTAACCCTATTGACGTATTTGTCGTGGCTACTTCTTTGAAGTTATCGTCTATCAGTTCTTGGTGATATGCCGTTTTTAAATTAATTTTTGCAAAAATGCTCATTCCTGCCAGTGCATGGAATGCAACTTTACAGAAACATAAATAATGAGTGGGAAAAGGAAGAGTAATCAAGTGGAGAATAGATAGCGATTGACATTGCATTTAAATTTTTAAGAAACAAGAAAATAAACCTGTTAGCATAGAACTTAAGGCGTCTTCTAGTCAGCTCAACATTAAATGCAAAAGTTGATTTCAGCCTAGTCAGTCAGTCAGTTAAGTTCCATACGTGATACACGCTTTGGGTGATCATGTCTTGAAAGAGACATGACTGACTGGTCAGATTTTCCCGCAGAAGTTTCTCATTACTTTCTGTGGTAGACTGGTTGCCAACCAAGGCTATAGAAACTAATTTATCCTCTCTATTTAAGAAAATATGGGTTAATACCTTTCCCAAGGGTATTTGCGTATGAATTCAAAAAGTCTAGGTATCATTGCGAAGAGCTCCTCCGAACTTTCGGGCATTTCAACGTGGTGTAATAGCTAACAAGCCTGTGCTATGCTATACTGAGAAAAACTATAGGGTACTTCGATGTGGTGCAACTTTTAGCACACTTTTTCTTTGTCACTCTTTTTCGTTTTTTTTTTTTTATCATTTCACACAAGCAAGGCATGACCGGAGCTGGTGCGGAGAGCGTTACATTGAGAGAAAAAACAAGGTACAGGAGATGTCGAAGAAAGGATAAGAGACGGATGGGAATCAAGGAGAGAGAAGATGGCAATTGATGTTCCATTTAAACTTTTAAAACAATTACGACCGAATGGGCGTTGTGGTGCAGTGGATATCGGCTCGGAACGAGAAATCGGAGAGCCGAGTTCGAATTCCAGTTGAATTCATTGCATTCACTTACGCACAAATACCCTTGAGAAAGGTATTAACACGTCTCTTCCCTCCAGTTATGGATTAAATAATATAATATGACAGATTGGGATCTATAGCCTTGGCTAGCAACCAGTCTACCGAAGAAAACAATGGCAACTTACTGCGGGATAATCTTCTGCCCAGTCAGTCATGTCATTTTTGAGACATGATCGCCCAAGCGTGTTTCACGTATAGCACTTAACTGGCTGGATGACTGAACAACGATTTCGTCCATACATTCGGAACTTTTGCCACATCTATTGTCCGGTTAGAGAATCATCATAATATTAGTTTAGGAAAACCAAAATTTAAATCATAGAATTGAATATGAACTGCTTTATAATGGAACAGTTTAGACGAAGCTATTTTATACTCCAATGTAAGTAAGCTAGTCGCAAGCATATCCATGGGCTCTTCTGAACTAAGATAAACTATATCCGGGAATATTCTTGGTTAATATTATTAGCTACACGGGCACATGACTGCAATATTTAGCATAAAACTAGTTTCTTTTTCTATATGGTGTACCTCTTCAGGACGTAGGCGAACATGGGACTCTAACATTTCTTGTCCTTTGTAGCTTAATAAATCCTGTGATTTTGTTATGTCTCTTAAATCTTATTTCGCCACCCATTTACTTAAGCTCAAGAGGTAGGTTATGCATTGTTTTAACTGTTTTACTTGCCTTCAATCTCTCCTGTGAGTATAAAATTTTCTAAGCCCACTTTCTTCATTATGTTGCCCTCGAAATTAAGACTGTCTTTCTGTTATTAAATATAATTATCTTTTTTGTTTTCATTTTCTCTAAAACTTCAGTCCATAGTTTTTTAAGTAACCTTCTGTAGAACCACAGTTTTATTTTAAGCCACTTTTTCATGTCTAAGGATATTTTCCTGTATTTACTGCCATGTAAGAGACGAATACTACGTAGCCGTTCATTACCCTTTTTTTTTGTTTCTAACGAAGTCTTTCACTTTCTAAATAGACAAGTGAATTTGTCTATGAGGTAAAAATTTTAAATACCGCGCAACAAAAGGAAGCTACATACCTATCTATCTCACTCTGTTTATGATCTATCTATCCACCTAACCATCTCACTCTGTTTATGATCTACCTATCTACCTACCTATCTCACACTGGTTATGATCTACCTATCTACCTACCTATCTCACTCTCTTTATGATTTATCTATCGACCTACCTATCTCAGTCAGTTTATGATCTATCTATCTACCTACCTATCTCACTCTGTTTATGATCTACCTATCTACCTGCATATCTCACTCTGTTTATGATCTATCTATCTATCTATCTATCTATCTATCTATCTATCTATCTATCTCACTCTGTTTATGATCTATCTATCTATCTATCTATCTATCTATCTATCTATCTATCTATCTCAGTCTGTTTATGATCTATCTATCTATCTATCTATCTATCTCACTCTGTTTATGATCTATCTATCTATCTATCTATCTATCTATCTATCTATCTCACTCTGTTTATGATCTATCTATCTATCTATCTATCTATCTATCTATTTCAGTGTGTTCACATCTATCTCTCTATACATTTATCTATCTATCCATCAATATCAGTCTGCTCACATCTATCTATCTATCTATCTATCTATCTATCTATCTATCTATCTATGTCAGTCTGTTCACATCTATCTATCAATTTCAGTCTGTTCACATCTATCTATCTCAGTCTGTTCATATCTATCTATCTGTCTGTCTATCTACCTCAGTTTTTATTTCATTTTGTTCTATTTTCTTGCAAGTATTTATCCTCTCTTTCTCTCCCTCTCTCTCTCTCTCTCGTGCCTCCTCTCTCTCTCTCTCTCTCTCTCTCTCTCTCTCTCTCTCTTTCTTTCTCTCTTAACTCCTCTTTCTCTTTTTCTTCGGTGCGTCCATTTTCTGGTGTCTGCTTTTAACACGAATAATGCGAAAAGAAATCGATGCTCTGATAAAAATCAATCAATCAGTTACTTATTTCTGTCACTAGAAAGTCTGGACCCCAAATGACACGGTCTAGAAATAAAATGATGAAAAATATTATCAGACGGTCGAATTGAAATATGGCGTGAGTAAATTGCAGAAAGGTGTGTGAGCATGTGGCGCTAGTTGTTAGGTTGTTAGGGTAGGGGTGTGTTACTAGGGGCAGATAATTTGCGTCTTGAATCTCATTCAGATTTTGGGAATCATAACGTGACAGACCCAAAGATGGAAACTAATTAGTCGTAAGAAATACATGTTTATCGTCTTCGTAAACAGAACACCAAGGAGATTAAACATTATCATTTACGGAATCATTTTCTTACTAATGGGTTGGTCGTAAGTACGTTTTAAAAGAACGGATATAAAAAAGGGGAAGCAACAGAAATTTAGAAATTTTATTTATAAAAGATATAATCAGCTTCATTTTCAACGACTGCAGAGTTGTTGAAAATTACGGAATGTACATTTTTGAATTTACCTCTAAATAAAACTTTAAAAGACTATTTCCAGCTTCTTTCTTTCTGAATGTTCTGTCATTTATAATATGTTCTTGTGGTCAAGACAAATGATAATCTAGATTTGGTGAGATAGATTGATTGATTGGATTTGTTTTAAGGCATAAGAAACTTTTTCAGGTTGTTTAAAGAAAGCCAGAACATATTTTGGTTTGTTTTTACGACGCATAAAACATCTTAAAGTTGTTCAAAATCAAAAGATATTTTCATTTGTTTTCAAGGAGTATAAAACAATTTTAAGTTGTTTAAAACCAAAAAGTATTTTCGTCTGTTTTTAAGGCGTTCGAAATATTTTCATGTTATTTAAAGTCAAAAAATATTTCGGTTTGATTTACGGTGTATGAAACATTTTAAAGTTATTTAAAGCCAAAAAAGATTACGGTTTGTTTTACGGCGTATGAAACATTTTAAAGTTGTTTAAAGCCAAAAAATATGGTGGTTCGTTTTTACGACGTAACAAACATTTAAAGTTGATTGAAGCCAAAAATATTTTGGTTTGATTTTACGACGCATAAATCATCTTAAAGCTGTTCAAAATCAAAAAATATTGTGGTTTGTTTTCAAGTCGTATATAACTTTTTAAAGTTGTTTAAGGCCAAATATATATTTTGGCTTGTTTTTACAGCGTCTGAAATATTTTAAAGTTGTTGAAAGCAAAAAATATTTTGGTTTGTTTTTACGGCGTATGATATGTTTTAAATTTGTTGAAAGCAAAAAATATTTTTGTTAGCTTTTAAGGCGTATGAAACATTTTAAAGTTGTTTAAAGCAAAAAAATATTTTGTTTTGTTTTTACGGCGTACGAAATATTTTCAGGTTGTTTAAAGCCAAAACGAATTATAATGCTATTAAATATTTTACAATACAAAAACCAATTTTAAATTAAACGTTAATATATTTATAAACTTAATACAATGAAAAAGAAAACAAAAGAAAAAATTAAATTATTCTAAAAAAAAATATTGAAAACAAAGAATGAAAAACAGTGAAACGAAGACTTTCTTTTTCTCTATCTTACCTGCGATTCTAAGAAAATGGAACCACAAATCTTAGCAAAACTTAGCATTTAATTCCCAGTAAACAGAAGATATTTTCGTTCAAATTTCGTCCTTCCTCGAAGAGGACTTCTGTTTTTATTTGGGTATTTCCGGAAAAAAATGCATATCTTTTTGCCACACCATGTGGTATAAGGAGGGGGGGCGAACAGACAGATGAATTATAATGCTATTAAATATATTACAATACAAAAATCAATTTTGAATTAAGCATTAATATATTTATAAACTTAATACAACGAAAAAGAAAACAAAAGAAAAAATTAAATTATTCTGAAAAAAATATTGAAAACAAAGAATGAAAAACAGTGAAATGAAGAATTTTGCTGTCCATCCTTTTTTTTTTTTTTAATCATCTCACCACAAGCAAGGCATTCCACTGCCACTGCGCATGGGGCTACATAGGGGAAGGTAAAGAGAAGGAGTGGTTAGACATAGGGAATGTCAGGAGGAAGGTGACAGATGAGTAAGGATAGCGAGGATGAGGGTTAGGCAGATGGGAAGAGTGTTTGATAGAATGGGAGCAGGTTAGTGTGTTAGGAGGTGTCTATTGACCTTACATTTAAACTCCTGGAGATTGTAGCCGTCGGGGAAGCAAACGTGTGGAAGGGATTTCCACAGTCGGGAAGTGCGAGGAAAGAAACTGTTGGAGTAGAAGTTTCGGTTGCATTTTATCGGTTTCACTGTAAAAGGGTGGGATCTAGTTGTTAATCTAGTATCTCGTTCAAATTCGTATTGAGGGGGAACCGGTGATTTAAGTTCATCGGAGCAGAAGCCGTGAAAGTATTTATAGAAGAGACACAGCGAAGCCACGTCGCGCCGGTGGGAGAGAGACTGCAGGCGGTCTGCCAAGTCGGTATCTATCACATTACAGACCCTCCTCTGAACCTTATCGAGAAGCCCGAGGAGAATAGCAGGGGCACCCGACCAGATATGGCAGCAGTATTCAATGCGCGGGCGGATGGTAGATTTATAAATGTGCAGGATAGATTTAGACGGAAAAAACTTCCGGGCCCTACACAGAGAACGGACTTTCATAGCAGCAGATTTAGTAATGGATTCGATATAGTCGTTCCATTTGAGGTCCGCTGAAAGTGTGAGGCCAAGGGGGCGTAGTGTTTTACTCTCTGGGAGGCAAGCCTGGTCCATGCTAATGGGAGGTAGGTGAGATTGTCAATGATGGTTAATTGAAAGTAGCTTCGTTTTAGAAGCATTAAAATTTACTAGCCATTTCTTACCCCAGTCCAATATGGATTGGAGGTCTTTTTCAATCTCGGCTGCGAGTTTAGCTTTGACGCCTACACCAGATTTTTGTAGAAGGCGAGAGTAAACTGTGGTGTCATCGGCGTACAAACCTATTTGGGCTCTTATGGAATCAGGGAGATCATTAATGTATATCAGGAAGAGTGTAGGACCTAAGATGGAGCCTTGGAGGACACCTGCGTTTGTATGGTAGTTCTGAGAGGCATGTCCGTTTAATACCACCTTCATTGTGCGGTTAGAGAGGAATGACTGGATTAGTTCAAACAAATGTCCAGTTATACCATACCTCCGCAGTTTACATAGTAGGCCAGCATGCCAAATTCTGTCGAACGCCTTAGATATATCCAATGAAACGGTTCGGGCTTCGTCATTCCTGTCGAGTGCCTGTTATATGTACTCGGTGATGGTCGTTAGCATATCAGCAGTAGACCTGGTGAAGCGGAAACCATATTGCTTGTCCGAGAGGAGCCTGTGTGCTGTGAGATGCTGAAGCACCTCGGTGTTGATAATGGCTTCGAACACTTTGCCAAAGTTCGGAAGAAGGCTGACAGGGCGGTAATTTGCAGGGTCAGAGGGTTCTCCAGTGTTTTTAAATATAGGAACTACAGAGGAAGATTTTCAACAGGCAGGAAAGCAGAAAGCAGATAGGCAGAGGTTGTAGAGCTTAGAAAATACAGAGGAGAGTTCAGGGGCACATTTCTTTAAGACTATGGTTGGGATTCCGTCACCACCGCTCGCTTTGTGAGGGTCAAGTTTTAAGATTATCTTTAAGACAAACGAAGGTGTAATGTGGACATCATTCAGTTGTGCCTCGGTTCTAGGTGAGAAGTTGGGTGTAACAACTCCAGATGAGTCCAGACTCGAAATGTTCGAGAATCTGCGGGCAGAGCAATCCGCCTTATCTGCTGGGGAGGTGAGGACCTCAAATTTGTTGATTAGCGGTGGTATTGTGGACTTGCTCTTGTTAAGTACTCTTTTACAGAGTCGCCAGTCGTCTTTAGCGCCGAATTTAGAGCATGCTATGCGTTGCTTCATTCTGGCAGCAAACAACATCTTAGCTTCGTTAAGTATCCTTTTGCACCTGTTTTGGTCCGACGCGTTCCCATAGAGTCGGAAGAAATGATTCCGGTGGGCAATGGCAGCCGAGCAAGCGGGTGAGAACCATGGAGACGAATGAGATTTAAGCTGGAATTTCCTAGCAGGGATGAAGGCATCGATGCCAGCCTTAACCCAGGAGGAGACCTCGGATGCACATTCTTCGATGGGAAGACTAAAAAACGTTATTCCAAGGGATGTCACAGAGGAAGTCTCGGAACGAATCCCAGTCTGCTCTTTGATAGCAGTAGGATATTCTGCTTGTCTGGGTATCATGGGTCGGGCGGGAGTGGAGTGAAATATTGACGGACACTACAGTGTGGTCAGAGTTTCCGAGTGGGCAGAGTTGTCTGGTAGTGCAAGAGTCTGGGATGGAAGTGAAGCAGAGGTCTAGAAGTGAGTCCATTCCGTTAGGGTTGTCGGAGAAACGCTTGGGGTAATCCACTACTTGCGAAAGGGATTGGATGATTGAAAAGTTCATGGTGTGGACACCAGCAGGGTCGGTGACAGCGTTTTTCAGCCACTTGGTGTGGTGGGCGTTAAAGTCACCAAACACGAATACATGGGCAGAGGGATGGGAAGAAATGGCTTTGTCGATATTGTCAGAAATTATGTCAAGTAACGAACAGTTAGGGGAGGAAGGAGAGCGGTATAGAAAGAAGAGATAGCTAATCGAGCTGAGAACTGAGAGGCAGAAGCACATGAAAGAATAATCTGGGGATTCTAATGATGACACCCTAGCTAAGGGAAGGTGTTCGTTGACATAGACACCAAGCCCATGCATATGAACATTGGAGTCCTTCCTGAAGAGGGGAAGGTAGCCAGAAACGTAGAACTCAGATGAGGGGATAGAAGGGCTAAGATTAGTTTCACATAGGGTTAATATATCAGGTGAGTTATTATGGAGGAATGAATCTACGCTGAGGAAGTTGGTGCGGATGCCGCGTATGTTAGTGAAAGAGATTCAGACAAGTTTGGGCGTTTTCAAATAGCTGGTTTAGTTTTGCTATTATGTTTGCTTTTTTCCATAGTGATTTAGTTAAGGAGAGGTCTAGAGTAAAATCAGTCGGTCACTTGTTTGCGGCATGTGAAGGATGGAGACTAAGAGGCCTAAAACATAATGTGGCCTCGGGGTTGCCTACCGAACGTTCATACAGGGACGCCCGTCCATGCGCGATATGGCACTACAAGGACCCCGCTATTATTCAACTGTGTATCAGAGCAGCCTCTCAAGACGCTACGCAAGAGTTCGGGCTCCTAACTACCAGTCGGAAGCATCAACCAGGAAACTGCCAACTCGGTACCCTCAGAATGTAAAGACGTTGCCACCATGCTCCGTAACTGCAAAGAGCTTCCAGCTGAACTAACACTAAGACCGGAGAAGGGGGATGAACCGGGTACCCCTTCCTAAACAAGAAACAAGGCGATCACCTCGAAACTCATTCAAAAGAAGTGGGTGGAGTGTGAGACCTGGTGATAGTAGGAACTATTAAAAATTAAAACCAATTAAAAAAAAAGGAAGAAAAAAAGTGACTGAGGTTTACAAAGTTTTAACTTTGTACAAGTCAAAAATAACCTTGAATTGCAAAATAATTAACACAAACTAACTGACAAAAAAGAAAAATCAAAGACGAACAAAAAACGAAAAAAAGATTTCCAAAAATTACAGAAAAACAGACTAAAAAATGGACTGAATCCCGGTTGACTTACCACAAGCAGCTAACCCTGAAAAGTTGATTTAATTAAATTTCTGAAGACAAAAATAGAAATTAAACCATTTTTTACAGAATATAGTCGAGTTAAGCGGCATGCGTTCGTTGGCCAACCGTTACGAATTGAATGTCTCGAAGACAGAAATTTAATTCTTCTACAAGACAAAACTAATGGAAATAATTGAACCGTGATACTATCCTTCAATATGGCAGTGAATGCTGGACAATATCATCAAAGATGAAGGAAAAACTTGAAGCAACTGAAATGTAATTCTACAGAAGGATGCTGCGAATATCATGGATCGAGCATGTGAGCAATGCTGAGGTCTTGGAAATGATGGAAACAAAAAGGAATTTAATACTGAGCATCAGGAAGAGACAGCTGAAATTCCTGGGACACGCAATGAGGAAGGAGGGCTTGGAGAATCTGATACTAACAGGCCAGATAGAGGGAAAAAGAGACGAGGAAAAGCAACGAATGACATATTTGAAGGGCCTAATCAGGTGGATGACGGAATGAGGATTGCAAGGCGTGCTCAGAAGAAGAAGACAGCCAAAACAATTATGTTTTTGGTTTTTCGGGCGTAAGAAACATTTTCTGGTTGTCGAAAGTCAAGAGAAAACTTTTCGTTGGTTTTAAGGCGTATGTAACTTTTACAAGCCAACAATATATTTTTGTAAGATGTTTTTGAAAATAATAATGAATTACAAATAGAATTCCAACTTATTAACCCTCAGCTGAAGGGAGAAGAGGGCAATTGATACCCTTTCCTCAGCGTATTTATTCGTAACTGTATATAATGAACCTAACATGATTTGGAACTCTGCTTTCCGATTGACAATTCCGAGTCGTTATCCCTAACACCAGTCGAGTACGTTAGATTCACATAAGTGCTAATACTCTATGAATCCCCCCACAACTATGGGTAAATAGCAGCACAAACTGGTTTCAACCAGTCAAGGAAAAAGACAACACTTAATTCATAACTGTATGAAGCCCTGGCTTATTGTTACATAAATTCGATAATGGTAAAAGAACCGGTGTTTCAACGTGATACGACCGTGAGTCAAATTTGCTTAGTGTGGAGGATATGAAAAAACATTTTTTTTCTGTACGTTTTTGTGTCTTTGAATTATTATGCTTGATAAGATTACATTTCTGTTTATTAAAGTAGGGTACAACGGATCTGCGCTGTGATGCAGTGGATATAAGCTCGGAACGAGAAATCGGTGATCCGAGTTCGAATTCCAGTTGAATTCCTTACATTCACTTATGATTCAAAAATGAAGTTCATGCATTCCTGGTTAAAAGTCTGCGGTAGATAGACGTTGTGGTCTGTTTCCAAGTGAATGCTCATGAGTAACACAAATGTCTTTACAAAACAAAATTTAAAAGTTTACTATAAGCGACATAAAATTTAAAATTTACTATTAACGATATACTGTCTGATAAAATGTTAATGAACAAATTCAAGACAGTTTCCGAACATTCAAAACGGGTTCTTTCTTTATACTAATGTCTCATAAAATACAAGGCCTAAGAGACATCCAAGGAAGACGGTTATTTGTAGTGTTGCATGTGCGTGAGACAAGAAGAGAACTTCATGAGTTATGCAGGAAATATTCACTCAGTTAATTGTCGTATGTGATACACGTTTGGGTGATCATGTCTCTTTCGAGGTATGACTGACTATGTTTCCGTAGGAGGTTGCCATTACTTTCTGTGATAGAATGATTGCCACCCAACGCTATAGAACCCAATCTGTCTTGCTATTTAACCCATAGCTGGAGGGAGAAGAGATGAGTTAATACCTTTTTTAAGGGTATTTGCGCTTAAGTGAAGGGAACGAATTCAACTGGTGTTTGAACTCGGCTCTCCCTTTTCTCATTCTCATCCATTACAACATAACGTTGACCTTAAACTGGAAGAAGTCAAGGTGGTAGTGATCGGAAAAATCATATTGACAGAAGTCTGTTCTAAAAGCGGCGGTTCTTGGGAAGAAGCTTTCCGAGTGGAACGTCTTCCTTTCGAATGGAATACAAAAGAAAATGGGGACTATTCACTCTTGTCAGTGGGATGGCGTGACCCAGCTGCAAAGACCAGGTTCTGCATTGGTTGGTTGAAGCATAATTCTGTTGTGGAGTTATTTTCGCAGTGGAGGTTAGTATTTGTGCTGAAGTCGGTCCTAACAGTTTCGAAGTACAAAACGTTAGCAACTTGATATAATATGTTTTACGCAGTGTAATCTTGCCAGGTCGCTGACTACTTTCGTATTCGACTAACTGTCGACTACTATCGTCTAACATCAATTGCCCTCTCGTTCCTCTTACTACTCCTACTTCAATTAGCTGGGAGAGTCTATTCACTATAGAATAGGTGTGTTTCACAATAACAAATTCATAGCGGTGAAATACGTAACTACTTTTAGAACAGATTAATCTATAATTCTAATGCGTTACTAATGACGTTTTTATTGAAAGAGGAGAAAAATGTATTGCTTAATATTGACATTTTTTTATAATCGTATCATCCCGGGCAAGGCATTTACTGCCACTGTTTTGCAGGGGGTTACATAGGAGGAAAGTTATTAAAAAGAGTGACAGATTATAGAGGGTGTCAGGAAGTGGGTAAGAGAAGGATGAGAATACTGATGAGAGTGAAGTGGACGGAGAAAAGAGAGCATGAGAGAGAGGATGCAGGTTAGTGAGATAGGTGATTACTATTGACTTTACATTTAAATTCTTAGAGATTATAGCTGTTGGGAAAGCAAGTAAACGGAAGGGAATTCCACAGGCGGGAAATGCGAGAAAGAAACTGATATTTGCATTTACAATTTATTGGTTTCACAGTAAAAGGGTGGGAACTATTTGCTAATCTTGTGGCTCAAGTAGATTTATATATAGGGGGCACCAGTGAGCTAAGTTCATCGGAACAGAAGCCGATTCAATGTGCGACCCTTCAGTACAATCGTATACAATACACAAATGATTTAAATACAGCTGTCGCATGATTACTGCTGTGGATCTTCGTCGCCTATTGTGTAGTTGTGGCGAAACTTCGCCGCAAAATCGTAGTGACCGGTTTGTGTCGGAAGTAAGACACGGAAAAAGAAGATAGGTTCAAAACAGTGTATTAGTATAACAAGAAACATGATATCCAAAAGAAGTGTTAATAAATAGTAATATAGAAATAAGTAAGTTCAAAATATTATTACGATGCTTGACTAGTAGCTGTCGTTAACTGCGGTACTTGGCTGCTCGTAACTTTTCTATTTGACTTCTTTGTTACTGCTCGTTAGAAGTCACGCAGGTAATTTATATATATATATATATATATATATATATATATAGAGAGAGAGAGAGAGAGAGAGAGAGAGAGGAAGAGTTCATGCCTCACAGGAGGGCACCACAACAGTTAACCTTTTGTAATTTATTAGGAAAGCAATGGCGCATTAGGTGTTTCTTAGTTTCTTCAAGTTACAATCATTCATCAAATTAAACTCTGAAATTCGCTATAAATAACATACTGACGGATAGAAGAGTTAATTAACTAATTCTTAGCGCAGTTTGGTATAACTGGACAATTGATTGACCTAATCCAGTCCTTCCTTTCAAACCGTACAATGAGGATGGTATTGAACGAACAAGCCTCCCAATACTATCACGTGAATGCGGGTGTTCCTCAAGGCTCTATTCTAGGTCCTACGCTTTTCCTAATCTATATTAACGATCTCCTTGATGTAATAAGATCCCAAGTGGGTATATATGCTGACGACACTACGGTTTGCTCTAGTCTCGATCAAATATCTACCAAGGCCGAAAAAGCAAACCTCGCTGCCGAGCTTGAAAAGGACCTCCAATCCGTAGTGGACTGGGGTAAGAAATGGCTCGTAAATTTCAATGCTTCCAAAACGAAGCTGCTATCTAATAACCACCACAGACAATCGTTCCTCCCGCCCATTAACATGGATCAGGTCTCTCAACCTGAAAGTGAAACACTGCACCACCTCGGGTTAACTCTCACACCAGACCTCAAGTGGAATAACTATATAGAATCCATAGCTAAATCCGCTGCTAAGAAAGTCGGTTCTCTGTGTAGGGCCGGGATGTTTTCCCCATCCCAAACAATCCTGCACATATACAAGTCTACCATACGCCCGTGCATTGAATAGTGCTGCCATATCTGGTCTGGTGCTCCTAGTATCCATCTAGTGGGCCTTGACAAAATCTAACGGAGAATCTGTAATGTGATCGATCCCGACTTAGCAGCTAGGATAAAGTCTCTTTCTCGGCGACGCAATGAGGCTTTCCTGTGTCTCTTCTACAAATACTTTCACGGCTTCTGTTCCGATGAGCTTAGCTCACTGATACCCCATATATACGAATTTACTCGAGCCACAAGATTAGCAACTAGGTTTCACCCTTTTACTCTGAAACCAATAAATTTTAAACGCAAATTCTACTCCAGCAGCTTCTTTTCTCGCACTTCCCGTCTGTGGAAATCTCTTCCGCATACTTGCTTTCCAGACAGTTACAATCTCCAAGAATTTAAATGTAAAATCAATGGTCATCATCCGTCTCACTAAATTACATCCCCTCTTTCATGCTTTTCTTTATTCACCCCACTCTCATCAGTACTCCCTGCCCTCTTCTACTCTCTTCCTGACACCAACTGCAACCTCTCACCCCTCATAACATTCCTCCACGTCCACCCGACTGTCATTAGTAATCTCTTCCCTCTCCTACTCTCTTCCTGACACCCCTGCAACCTCTCACCCCTCATAACATTCCTCCTCGTCCACCCGACTGTCATCAGTACTCTCTTCCCTCTCCTACTCTCTTCCTGACACCTTCTGCAGCCTCTCACTCCTCATAACATTCCTCCTATGTAACCCCCTGCACAACAGTGGTAGTAAAATGCCTTGTTTGGGGCGACACGATTATATAAAAAAAGAAAAATGATTAATAATATTCAGTCTTAGTTTTTCCTTAGGTGGTCAACTCATTATTCCTAGATATGAAATACGTAATTAGTTTCCGGGATGTGCGTTGTGTGCATTGGATATCGGCTCGAAACGAGAAGCCGGGGAGCCGACTTCGAATTCCAGTTGAATTCAATGCATTCACTTAGGCGAAAATACCCTTGGGAAAGGTATTAATCCATCTCTTCCTTCCAGTTATGGGTTAAATAACAGGAATGATTGGGTTCTGTAGCCTTGGCTGGCAACCAGTCTACCAAAGAAAACAATGGCAACCTACTGCGGGATAATCTTTTGCCCAGTCAGTCATGCCTCTTTCGAGACATGATCGCCCAAGCGTGTTTCACGTATGGCACTTAACTGACTTACTGAATATAATAGTTGGAAACATGATAAAGGCTTCTACTGGGCATAAAGTGGGGGATCAGTTGTCTATTGTAATGAAGTAATAAACTGATCCCCCATAATTACTACATAATAATATAATACATCTCTTCAACCTCTAGCTATGTGTCAAATAGCAGGACAGACTGGGTTGTATAGCCTTGGTTGGCAACCAGTCTACCGCAGAAAGCAATGGCAACCTACTACGGGATAATCTTCTGCCCAGTCAGTCATGCCGCGTGTTTCACGTATGGCACTTAACCGACTGAATTAGTTTCCAAACACCCGAATAGAAGAGATGATAAAGCAATTGTGGACGCATATTTTGTGCCATTCAACTTTGTTCTATCCTAATTCTTTCCTGGATTGGCGATACGTAATTCATAGCTGAGAAATATGTAATTACTTTCCAAACACGCGATTATAATAGATGATATATTAATTGTAGATGCACTTCTCCTGATATTCAGATGTGGTTCCGCCTTGCCTGGCCTGATTATTATTTGTAGCCCTGAAATACATAATTACCTTCCGAAAAACAATAATAAGTAACTTAGCCCCTTCTTTGACTAACATCTTCTGCTGCCATCAAGTGGAAAATTATATGGAACCAATTGCTAGGTCTAATGCTCAGAAAATTGCTTCCCTCTGTTGTTCTACACAATTTTTCGCACCAGAATCTATCTTACAGGTTTATAACAGTTCTTCCTGGCTTGGATTATTGCTGCCACATTTAGTCTGGTACTCATGTTATATATGTGAAGATTCTTGATAAAACCCAAAGAACAATCGACAATATTATTGGTCCTGATCTTCCGTCAGTATCCTACGCCCATAATATAGCCCCACCATCCACTGCTTATTTTTTATAACCATTTCATCCTAAATGTAAAGTCAATAGACACCTCCTAACACACTAATCATCTTTCAAACACTCTTCCCATCTACCCAACCCCCAGCCTCGGTATTCTTACCCATCTATCACCCTCCTTCTGACATTTCCTATATCTAACCACTCTTTCTCTTTACCTTCCCCTATATAACCCCATGCTCAATAGTGTCAGTGGAATGCCTTGCTTGGGGTGAAATGATTAAAAAAAAGAAAGAAAAAAAGCAAGACAGGACAGCCACTGGTGTGCAGGGGTTACAGTAAGAGAAAAGCAAGTTACAGGGGATGTCGAAGAAAGGATAAAAGATGGAAGGGAATCAAGTAGATAGAAGAAGGCAATTGATGTTCCATTTAAACTTTAAAACAATTACGACTGAATGTGCGTTGTGGTGCAGTGGATATCGATTCGGAACGAGAAATCGGAGAGCCGAGTTTGAATTCATTGCATTCAATTACGCACAAATACCCTTGGGAAAGGTAATAATCTGTTTCTTCTCTCCAGTTATGGGTTAAATACCAAGACAGATTGGGTTCTATAGCCTTCGCTGGCAACCAGTCTACCAAATAAAACAATGGCAACCTACTGCGGGATAATCTTTTGCCCAGTCAGTCATGTCTCTTTTGAGACATGATCGCCCAAGCGTGTTTCAAATACTATAAAGTTCCACAAACAGGAAGTGCGAGAAAATAAACTGTTAGAGTAGAAGAGTATTATTATTTAGTATTTTGATGGTAAAAGAGTGTGACCTAGATGCCTAAGAGTAAATACATGTGGTAGGGGAGCCAGGCAAAAAAGCTCGTCAGAGTAGCTGTCATGAGAATTTTTGTAGAAAAGACAGAGGGAAGCCACATCACGTCGGTGAGAAAGTGCCTGAAGGCAGGCTGTCAGTCCGGATCTATTTTATTGCAGATCCTTCTTTGGATTTTGTCGAGAACCCCAAGATAAATAGCAGGAACACTCGGCTAAATATGACAATAGTATTCAATGCACAGTCGAATATTAGATTTATAAATGTGCAAAATGAAATCTGACGAGAACAATTTCCTGGCCCGACACAGTAAACTAACATTCCTAGCAGTATATATTTTTTTTAATCGTGTCACCCCAAGCAAGGCATTTCACTGCCACTATAGCGCAGGGGGTTACATAGGGCGATTGGGTATAGGAAATGTCAGAAGGAGGGTGATAGACGAATAAGGATGTACATAGGGAGAGAGTTGGAGAGAGTGTGTGTGAGTAAATGTGTTAGGAGGTGTCTATTGACCCTACATTTAAACTCCTGGAGGTTGTAGCCGTCGGGGAAGCAAGCATGCGGTAGGGAATTCCACAGGCGGGAAGTGCGAGGAAAGAAACTGTTGGAGTAGAAATTGCGGTTGCATTTCATCGGTGTAAAAGGGTAGAACCTAGTTGCCAATCTAGTATCTCGTGCAAATTCACATCTAGGGGGCATCAGTGATTTAAGTTCGTCAGAGCAGAAGCCATGAAAGTATTTATAGAAGAGGCACAGTGAAGCCACGTCACGCTGGTGAGAGAGACACTGCAGGCGGTAAGCCAAGTCGGTATCAATCACATTACAGATTCTTCACTGTATTTTGTCAAGAACCCCGAGAAGAATAGAAGGGGCACCCAACCAGACAGCTATGATTTCAATTTATTTATTCTATTGGAGATCATTTCAAAGATTAAGGCCTAGGAGGCGAAGTGTGCAGCCCTCTAAAAGATTAGTGTCATTCATTCTAATAGTAAACAAGAAAGTTTCTCTATGGTGGTTAAAAAAGAGCAGTTTGGTTTTGGAGTAATTAAAATTTACAAGCCATTTCCTACCTCATTCAGTCCTAGATTCTACGTCCTTTTGACGGGATGCAGCCAGGTTTACTTGCATTGAAGCTTGCACAGAAAACCAGCATGAAAAACTCAAATGCTTTCCAGATATCCAGAGCAACACCTGGAGCATCGCCGTTCTGAACAAGAGCAGGTATATATATTCAGTAATGGTCGTTAACATATTAGCGGTAGACCTTGCGAAGCGACAAGCCACACTGTTCGTCAGAGAGAAGGTTTTGAGAAGTGAGATGACTAAGTAATCCAACATTGATAATAACCTTGAATGCCTTGCGAAAAAGAGGTCAGAGGTTAATAGGACGATAATTAGAGAAGTCAGAAGGTTCGCCAGAGTTCTTAAAATTAGGGACTATAGAGGATGACTTCCTACAAGCAGGAAAGCAGGAATTAGTGAAGCAATAGTTATAGACTTTTTAGAACCAGCTCAGGGGCACACCTTTTAGGACGACTAATGGAATTCCAGCGGATGTGCGTTGTGGTGCATTGGATATCGGCTGGGAACGAGAAATCGCAGAGCCGAGTTCGAATTCCAGCTGAATTCATTGCATTAACTTACGCTCAAATACCCTTGGGAAAGGTATTAATCCATCTCTTCCTCCCAGTTATGGGTTAAATAACAGGACAGATTGGGTTCTATAGCCTTGGTTGGCAACCAGCCTACCGCAGAAAGCAATGGCAACCTACTGCGGGATAATCTTCTGCCCAGTCAGTCATGTCTCTTTCGAGACATGATAGCCCCAGCGTGTATCACGTATGGCACTTAACTGACTGAATGGAATTCCATCACCCTCGATTATCTTATGGGAGTCAAGCTTAGAAATTATGATAGAGACCAAAGATGGGGTTATATATATATATATATATATATATATATAGGGTGTCCATAAAGTCCGAGTGCACTCTAAAAAATTGCAACTTTATTTGTATTTATGATAAAACTGATCTGTAGAAATATATATATATATATTATCTGAAATACTATCTAGTATGCAGCAGTCTGGAGAGGAAGGAGAGCCGTAAAGAAAGTAGAGATATCTGACTGAGAGAGAGCCGGAGACGCGCGTAGGAGTAGAAAGAAGATTCAAGAGAGATCTCCCTAGTCAGAGACATTCGTATTCTTCCTAATGTTACGTGTTGTACGTTGTAACAAAAGAAGAAAATGATTGACCAAAACACAGACCATAATCACAAACAAATATTTAATTTACGATAACATAAAATAAAAATATATTACAAATATACAATTTTTTTGCATTCGAAACAGAAACATAGAGTTTACTACTGGCATGTGTTCAGAGGATAGAAGGGGAAGTTAAGGTCTCAAGTATCTTTAACCAGTTAAGCTAGCAAAGTAGTCTAAGTCCTATATTTAAATGTGTATATAAAGAATAATTTCCAGTATGGTCAATGAATGAGTCAAAAAATCTATTTACCCTTTTAGTTCCTTGAGGTACTCTTTCAGGTTTTAGTTGGTCAACAACTTTTAGTAGAGATTCTTTTGGCTGGCTATACTATCCCGAATCACGTCGGAGTTGATAATGTCAGCAAATCCTTTTTATAACTAACTACTCTCTCACCCAAAACCTATTTTTATAATTTGAATATTTCTAGAATCATTTAGAATTCTCTCGACGTTACTGGAATATTCTACAATTTTTCAAAAACGTTCTATTTCTAATTTCTTTATTTAACAACTACTTCATGTATTAAAACATTTTTGTAATAACAAGTAGGAATCAATAGAATCCTTTGCTATAACTTTTTGGACATTATTAGTATTATGTTTATATATAAATGTATCCTTGTAACACTGAAGAGAGGAAAATATCCAGAAATCAAGAGGGTAGAGGATTGATTTGTAGGGTTTAGTTTGGTTTTGCAGAGAGTTAGGATGTCAGGAGGAACGATTTCACACTGCAATGTTAGTACGGATAATTTTAAGGAAAATGTTGAGAAGTTTATTTATTTATTTATTTATTATTATTATTTTTTTTTTTTTTTTTTGTGGGGCTGGTTTACTTTTTATATTCTATAAATAACTTCATGGTTATTGTTCTGATAGACTTTAGAATTGATGTATCTAAGAACAGTAAGTGTTTGGCGGCTAGGTCTAATAATCTCAGAGATGAAATGGCTAAAGCTAACCTTATGTTCTCTGCTAACAGTTTCTTCAATCACACCTGCTCGTTTGTGAAAATCTCTTCCGGTTTCTTAATTCCCATTCAACTTTGACCTTCAAAAATTTATGTTCAATACAACCATCTTCTTAATTATTGTTCTCCCTCCTTAATATTGTTTTTATTTCATATCTAACACCTGTGCCCACTTGCGTCTTAGTGGCTATAATGCCTTACTTGGGATGAAAAGACTAAAAATGGGAACATGCTAAAATAAAAAAAGAATAAAAATGAAGAATATATATGGTTGTTACTTCGTTTCTGAAATAATTCTAAGTTTCCTCTCATTGCAGATTTGTCCTTATTAGTTCGCAAGTGATGACGGTTTTCAATAAAATTCGGCCCTACCCATTCGGAAGGGTTTCAAAATAGAATTTTTTAAACTATTAAATTTTATCTTATTCTGGTCCGTTTTGTTTTGTTTTAGTTTACAGCATATCAAACTCAATGGCTTATTTAAGACAAGATTTCTTACAAGAGATTTGTATGAACAGAATATGTTTTTGGATTAAATCAGTTTGTAGATCAGACTTCATTGACACTTTTGCAAGGAGGCTTTTGTCGGGAGTCAAATGTATTTTTTTTTCCCAAAAATATATTGCTGAGAATATTTTTTCTTTAAAAAATCTATTCCTAATATTTTTTTCAAAAATGTATTACTGGTAATATTTTCCCCCATATGTTTTGCTGGTAATATTTTCTTCTCCAAAAAAATATTACTAGAATTTTTATACTTTATAGTGCTTTGACTCCAGTTTGAAGTTAACTATTAAACCATGGCTGAGAACTTAACAGGTACTATCACTACAGGTTATCGTGTACCTAGGAACAACAGAAATTATGAGGTAATTCTACGGTCTTCAAAACCTTGCCTTGTTGCCGGAAGTGTCCATTGTCATACCCAATATGAAATCTTATCCTGTACTAGGCATTACAGGCTACGTAACAAGACGGCTTTCTAAGAAGAGAAGGTGGTGAGTCAAGAGCGACAAACGGGAAAATATCTCACGATCATTGGGTTTGTTCGAATGATCATTACTGCGCAAAAGTATTAGGACAAGAAATATTATATCTTTTATGAGGCATCAAAATAAAGTTTAAAATCACCCTTGGCCGAACCATTTTGCACACTACCGATAGTGTGCAAAAGTATTAGGACAGGGGTGATTTTCCTAAAAACCTCACTGAAATTCAAATACAGGGTGAAAAGCCAAGTAAATTGCTAATAAATATTGATTATTTAAAACTAGGTGTAAAAGAAATGTATTTAAAAGAAGTTATATTTAATTTTTCCTATTTTCTTTTAAACAAGTTATTTTAAAACTACCCTATTGAACATCTATGGGATATTTTGGATAACAAATTGCTATTCAAATTCTATCTTCTGTACACCCAATACTAAGAACATTAATCCTGAAATTTCACACCTGAAGAATTTTTCTCAGCAGCACGATATAAATATTTTTCTTAACACTGTGTGAAACCTTCAACAATGATGAACCCTCAATATACTTCTAAAAACCGTAACAATTATTTTCAGACAATGGGAGACAATTCACACGCGACCAATTTTGCATATTATTCAACAATTATGTACATCATGTATTCTTGTAAAATATTTGTTAATACATTGTTTCGTTACAAACTGATGCATTGTCAACTTTATTTCATCTTTTTCTTTCTTGTTCAATCCTAGAATTTTAATGCTTACAAAAATAAATAGTGGGTAGGAAGGATTTGGGTAGAAAGTCCCTTTTGGAAGTGGGCTTGTGCCAGGAGAATTCCACAGAGGAATTATTCCAAATAACCTTGCAGTACATGTCTCCAACAATATCATTGCATTCTCTTCGATTTACATGGGACGCTCATTTTAGCAGTCACCGCTGTTGAATATTTGAAGAGATGTGGTTTTGATTATTTGGTACAATTCTTTGCGATTCTGTAGGAAGGTTAACAAAGTTTCAGGTTGTGTGGTCTTCACCAAGACCTATCGGCTTCACTTGCTCAACGCTATTGTTAGCCATTGATATTAGAAAGCGTTTGTGTACAGCAGATTGTTTATAATATGTAGTAATTTAACAGCCGATCATTTAGACACAATTTTGATACTTTATACAACCCAACACTCAGGCAAACAAAAATGGCCGATTACATTACAGTTAAATCGAAATAAGTATTTAATAAAAAAGATAACGATATAGATATATGAACCAATGATTAGATTAATAAATAATATAAACTTGAGGCTGCGCCATAAGTTGGACACAAAGTGGGAAGAAAATCATTTTTCTTTGTTTCAGAATATTAAACAATTTCTTAATCTCGCTGAATCTCACAGGCGCCAATTTCTCATCAAACATAGACGCCAACCTCCAATGGAAGTCTGCTCGACCATCTGCTATTTACAGAATTACATCTAGACGACTAAAAATGGCCCAAACTTTTCAGAATTTCTCGCGCAAATCGATTACAAATGCGCATCATTTGACGCTTCCATAAATTCAAAGCGGCTTCACAAAATTTACTCGGCTATTTCGATTTATCCTATACCCTATTTCTGTTTCAAACGGGGGAGTTAAGCGTGTGTATCCTTGTTTCATCGTCTTTGTACGTAGAAACGTGTATAAATATTTATTGAACGTACATGTCACGCAGCTATTTACAGCAGATGATTGTATTGCGTCAACCTCCGATCAAGAGAAATATAATCGCCTAAGTTGAAGTTTTTTTTGCTGTTATGATATTATAAGTCGGTTGTCGTAAAAATCTTTTAGTAGATGCAGGAATGGTTTGTTTTTATGCGTAGTACTCTTTAGGCTGTGTGTTGTGGTGCAGTCGCTATCGGTGCAGAACGAGAAATCGGGGAGTCGAGTTCGAATTCCAGTTGTATTCCTTGCATTTACTTACGCACGAATGCCCTTGGAAAAGGTATTATTCAAACTTTTCCATACATTTATGGGTTAAATAACAGGAAAGGTTGGGTTCTATAACCTTGTCTGGCAACCAGTCTACAGCAGAAAGTAATGGCAACCCACTGCGGTATAATCTTCTACCCAGTCAGTAATGTTTCTTTCGAGACATAATCGCCCAAAGCGTGTATCACGTATGGCACTTAACTGATTGACTCTTTAGGCACACAGGAAGCGGGCCGGTGCCTTCATATTTACCTAGTATATATATATATATATAGCATCAGTATAGTCCGGCGTTGCTCGGGTCTAATGAAAGCTTTAAAACTAATCTATGGTCCTGGATCTCAGACTCTTTGGACGTTGGCACGAAAGACTAAAAAAGTTGTTTCCAGTTAAAGCGAAACCGTAGACTGAAAGAAAAATGAATGGATGTAAGTCAAATTTTGATTTCTTGGTATCGATATCAAATAATTTTTTCGTCGTAAACTGAATTTTGAAGGCTAAATACGTCCTCTGAGTAAATGGTATAATGGTTGAGACTAAGAACTACAATTATACCTACTTAGAGCTAAACCCGAAGCAAAAACTAAAATAAAAGGGCTGAAAAAATACAGACATACAGGCAGATAAACAGACACACACACGAACACCTTGCCCTTTATATATATATATATATATATATATATATCATCGATTTTCTGCACTATTGTAGGAAACGCAACCTTGAAACTTCTGAATATCGTTTCTTATGACTTTGTCTATGAGTGTATCAAATTTGATTAAAATCGGACCACTCCTTCTATAACCCGATTTTTTCGATTATCGATTTTCGATATTTATCGAGGTTACCTCGACACAAAACCTAGAACACTCGCAGACGCTTATAGTACAACTGTGTAAATTTTCAAGAAAATAGGTTCAGCCGTTTCGGAGTCTATTGGTAACAGACACACACACACACACACACACACACACACACACACACACACACAAAGACACTCAGACACACACGCACAGAGACAAAGTACCATTTATAAATAAGTTTAGATATTACAATAAACTCCAATGAGACTAGTGCATCAATATCATGATAAATGCCAGTGATTGTAACATAACATATGAGTAATATTTTATCTGTATAATTATAAACAAGTAAATATTTGTTCCTTATTTTTCGGACTAAATTCTTCTGTACGTAATCGTCAAACAGAACACAGATTACTAATCTGTTTACCCTTTGCTGTAATGTATATAATCTGACAGTTATTTTGCAAAGAATTTAAAAATATCAGATGTCCGTGTACGAGGGTGGCTGAGAAACAATCAAGTCAGAAAGATGCGGTGCGTGTGGCAAAACATCCCGTCCTCATTACTGGAACCGACCCTTTATCTGGTAGATTCTGCGTAGATTGACGTTTTCGTGCGGCAGGTTGACATCATTGCATACCTATTCTTGTTTGTCTAATTCCTTCGGTGTGTTTCGGTTGCTTTATTAGTTATTTTCGTTTAGTGGCATATCAACATATTTTTGGGTTATTTACTGCCGAACTGAAATTATTTTGAGGCTAATTTTATACGTGCAGCGTAAACGTATAAATATATAGATAATTATAAATTAAAATTACACTGCGACACGGAAATTTCTATGTTTCAAGATAGGATCTCGTCATCAGGCAATATTGGATGTTAGTTGTGAAAATGATTTAACTTTAAATACAAACTCAAAATCGTAAAACATTGGGTCCTCTTTGTAGCGGCATGTTGGAATATCAAAAGATACTTTTCAAAAGCTAAGCAAAGTATTAAAAACAAATATATTTCATTAATAAAAGAGTACTAAACTTGTATGTAATATTTATCCTTCTATATGACAATGTGGGAACGGTATTAATCCATTTCTTCTCCACCAGCTATAGGTTAAATAACGGGACAGATTGAGTTCTATAGCCTTGGTTGGCAAACAGTTTATCTCATCTGGTGGATAAATAGGTTTTCGTAGGAAATAAAGTTATGAGAAAGAGTGACAGGTTAAAGGGGGTGTCAGGAAGTGGGTAAGAGAAGGATAAGAATACTGATGAGAGTGAAGTGGATGGAGAAAGGAGCATGAGAGAGAGAGGATTCAGGTTATTGAGATAGGAGACTGACTATTAACTTTTAAATTCTTGTAGCTGTCGGAGAAG
The DNA here is from genome assembly GCA_037127315.1 of Ascarosepion bandense. Classification (NCBI taxonomy): domain Eukaryota; kingdom Metazoa; phylum Mollusca; class Cephalopoda; order Sepiida; family Sepiidae; genus Ascarosepion; species Ascarosepion bandense. Next base: position 218,479 of record JBBBDQ010000831.1, read on the forward strand.
CAAGTAAATGGAAGGGAATTCCACAGGCAGGAAGTGCGAGAAAAGAAGCTGATGGAGTAGAACTTGCGTTTACATTTTATTGGTTTCACAATGAAAGGGTGGGGCCTAGTTGCTAATCTTGTGGCTCGAGGAAATTCATATATAGGGGGCACCAGTGAGCTTAGTTTATCGGAGCATAAGCCGTGAAAGTATTGTGCCGGTGAGAGAGTGACTATATCTGAGCAGCTAAGTCGGGATCGATCACATTGGATTTTGTCAAGGACACCTAGCAGCACCCGACTAGAAATGGCAGCAGTATTCAATGCACGGGCGGATAGCAGATTATATATGTGCAGGAGTTTTTCAGACGGGAAAAATTTCCTGGCCCTACACAGAGAACTATTTAGGAAGTGTTTTAAAACAGGATAGAAAGTGAAAAACCGAAATATGAAAACATATTTGGATAGGCAAGAATGCATACCAAATGCTACGCAAAGGCTTAAGAAACAGTAAGTGTATTGAACTATCAGTTAATATTAGATTTATAGGGCAGTGAATGCTGGACAATCTCTTCACAGATAAAGACGAAACTTGAGACAGCATAAATGTGGTTCTACAGCTGTATGCTGAGGATATTTGTAATGGTGAAACAGACCTATTTCTCAGATAATGGACTCTCCCTCCTATATTAATAAGAGTTGACAGGAAGTTAACTCGAGAAGTTCTTGGGAAGCCCTCCACTGAAAATTGTACATATGGGAGTTAAGTAGGACTACATAGAGAATCTGAGGTATTATGGTGGACGTGGTAAGAATGGTAAGTAAATATGTGGTATTATGGTAAAAGGTTTATTGTAAGTGTGTCAGGGTCAACGAAATTGAATAGCTAAGTTAAATTAGGACAGATGAAGACCAGCCTTCCCCATCCCCGTTTTAGGCCTTGTGCCACATTTGTACACATAGTACAATAAATAATGAAGTTCTTGGGAAGTTCTTAGAAGTTCTTAAATGTTCTATAGAGTTATTTAGAGTCCTATTGGAGTTCAGTAGAACTATTAGTTAGTTCCAGTTAGACTAAGGCAGTTGATACTAGTCGGCAGTTATCCGATTACGAAGAAGTCAGCTTACAGTGGAAGATTACCAAATTCCTAACCGACATAGCACGATTATAACTTCCAGTGCGAAAACTACTCCCCAACAATATCATTAAGCAAACATGTGAACAGTTCCCCAGTATTATAGTAAATGGAAGCAAAATTGGACACTTATATTTAGCATCATAAAAAAACATTTGAAATATCTAGAAAATAAGTCTTAGATAATTCAATACACAGGGAATATTAAAGGCAAGAGAAATAACAAAAAAAAAAAACTTTACTATGTGCTACCAAGAACAGAAAATTGTGGACGTCCTGAATGGACACGGCACATAGATGAAGAAGAAGAAGAAAAGAAGAAAGAAAGAAAATGATAGAAAGAAATAAAAATGACGTTAAACAAATTACACGATTTTGTTCAATACAAAAAAAACAGAATATTTTCATCTGTGAGTCAGTTAAGTGCCATACGTGATATACGCTTGGGCGATCATGTCTCGAAAGAGACATGACTGACTGGGCAGAAGATTATCCCGCAGTAGGTTGCCATTGCTTTCTGTGGTAGACTGGTTGCCAGCCAAGGCTATAGAACCCAATCTGTCCTGTTATTTGACTCATGGTTAGAGGGGGAAAAGATGTATTATATTATTAAGTAGTAATTAGTGGGGGATCAGTTTATTACTTCGTAGCAATAGAAAACTGGTCCCCCGCTTTATTCCCAGTAGAAGCCTTAATCATGTTTCCAACTATTATATTCAGTCAGTTAAGTGCCATACATGATAAACGCTTGGGCGATCATGTCTCGAAAGAGACATTACTGACTGAGCAGAAGATTATCCCACAGTAGGTTGCCAGCCAAGACTATAGAACCCAATCTGTTCTGTTATTTAACCCATAACTGGAAGGAATAGGCGGATTAATACCTTTCCCAAGGGTATTTGTGCGTAAGTGAATGCAATGAATTCAGCTGGAATTCGAACTCGGCTCCCCGATTTCTCGTTCCGAGCCGATATTCAATGCCCCACAACGCACTTTATACTCAGAATATATTGTAGAATTTTGAATAATATTTACCACTTTATTCCATTTTTAACTCAAGTCATAAATCTCAGCTATTTTATTTTACAAATCCAGCTAACCACATCTATAAGCATAAAATATGCTTTAAAAAATGACTGAATGTTTAAATTCTTTTTTGTTGTTTACTTTGTATCAAATGATAAATGTCTTCCATTTAGATTTCACACATTCTTTTTAAATTACGAGGCCTCAGTACAGTGTTAGCATAATTTTTTTTGTGATGTTAAATTAATGTAATATTTCTCTCTCTTTCTTCTCTTAACCTACTATGGTATGTTTCTTCTATTACACAAAATACAACTCCCTTTATGAAGAAAAAAAAATTAAAACATGTGATCACCATTCGAAAATTTTAATTTTTTGTCATCTTCTTATTTGAGATAAGCAACATATAAATTGTGATAATATGAAAAATATATCTGGTCTATTCTCTAAGCAAACATATAGCAGGATATTGGTATATACATGACAGTATTCGGATTATTGTCCTCATAATTGTTGCCACTTGTAAGACGTTTCGGCCGTTGTACGATCGGACTTCGTCAGGTGCTAAGAATTTCAAACCGAACCATTTATTACAATCACTAGGGAATATAATTCTTATCCTTTGCCTAGAGCCTCTTCTAGTAGTTATGAGCTAACTTGCTCTAACCCTGTAAGTTACCTGTTCACTACTGCAGTAGCCTGGTATTGAACTCAAAAATCTTTGGGTCAAATCCCAGGAACTAACCAACGTCTATATCAACTAGACCATGTGTTCCTAATATATATATAAGTTGTGGAACTCGTAGGTTTTTTTACCTGCTGTTCATGCATTTACTTTTATAAGGAGTGCTCAATACAACGTAGAGCATTATATTGTAATGGTTGTTACAATGGTTTATAAATTCATATTAACACTACACAAAAACTTTTATAAATTTTTTTTTCAAAACTATTTTTTTCAAAATCTTTCATAATTTTTTTTAACCTTTTCACCCGATGATAAGCACGCAAAAGCAGGTTCGTAACGCGAAATTTTTTGTGTAGTGATACTATGAATTTATAAACCATTGTAACAATTATTACAACATATATATATATATATATATATATATATATATATATATATATAAAGGTAAATCATCTATGTGAACGAGCAGCGCGTCATCCATTTTAATTAGTTACCTCTTTGTCACCGGGGAGGCCGTGGTACAGATGGTACGACTTTTGCTTAATAACGTAACTGTCTGGGTTTCAATTCCTGGTAGTGGTTGCGCACTGCTGATGAGTCCCAAATATAGGACGAAACGGCCGTCCAGTGCTTTCTGCATTCTGCTGAGGTCCAATAATAAAAACTCAATGAATTACTTAATTATTTCAAATCCTCCGACTATTTCTGTTTATATATATATATAAAAGCAGTATAGCCCGGCGTTGCTCGGGACTAATGAAAGCTTTAAAACTAATCCATGATCCATGATCCTGGAGCTCAAACTCTTTGGACGTTGGCACGAAAGACAGAAAAGCAATAGTTGTTTCCAGTTAAAACGAAACGACTGTAAGACAAAAGAATGGATGTAAGTCAAAATTTGATTTCCTGGTATCGATATCAATTATGTTTTTTTTGTCGTAAACTGAATTTTGAAGGCTAAATAAGTCCTCTGAGTAAATGGTATCATGGCTGAGAAAATTAAACCTACTTAGAGCCAAACCCGATGCAAATCTAAAATAAAAGGGCTGAAAAAAATACAGACATACAGACAGATAAACAGACACACGCACAAATATCTTGCCTTTTACATATATATATATATATATATATATATATATATTATCGATTTTCTGCACTATTGTAAGAATTGCAACCTTGAAACTTCTGAATATCGTTTCTTATGTCTTTGTCTATGAGTGTAACAAATTTGATTAAAATCGGCCCACTCCTTCTATAATCCAATTCTTAGATTATCGATTTTCGATATTTATCGGAGGTACCTAGACACAAAAGCTAGCTAAGGACACTCGCAGACGCTTATAATACAACTGTGTAAATTTTTAAGAAAATCGGTTCAGCCGTTTCAGAGTCTATAGGTAACAGACACACACACACAGACACACACACAGATACACATACAAAGTTCCATTTATATATATATTTACATAGATATAATAGAGAGAGATAGGTATGAACAGACTGATGTATGTTTGTGCGTGAACAGATAGATAGATAGAAACAGTCTGGAAAAGGAATAGATAGATAGATAGATAGATAGATAGATAGATAGATAGATAGATAGAAACAGACTGGAAAAGGAATAGATAGATAGATAGATAGATAGATAGATATGAACAAACTGATATATATATATATATATATAATACAGAGGGAGATACTTATGAAACAGACTGATGTATGAGTGTGCCTGAACAGACTGAGATAGATAAATAGATAGATAGATGCGTGCATAGTTATAGATAGATAGATAGATAGATAGATAGATAGATAGATAGATAGATAGATATGACCAGACTGATCTAGAAACACTCTAACTGGAGGCTGGATAATAAACTTTAATATGCAACACTTAGTCCAGGAAAAAAAAAGGTAACAATATTGGTGTCAGGGTTAATGTTATTGTGAAAGCGATAAAACAAAAGCTCAAGGGCCTGCGGCATGTCATCTTGGTTGGATGTGGGTTAGGGTTTTCTCAGACACAAATGTTTTTTTTTTTATTTCCCTTGTCTGTCCAGAGTGTCTGACTGGATTGCTATGTGATGTCTGTCCTTCAATATAGCATTGAATGCTGGACAATATCATCAAAGATTAAGAAAAAACTTGAAGCAACAGAAATGTGGTTCTATAGAAGGATGCTGCGAATATCATTGATCGAGTATCTGAGCATTAATGAGGTTTTGGAAATGATGGAAACGAAAATGAAAGTAATACTGCTCGTAATATATATATATATATATATATATATATATATATATATATATATATATATATCATGGTGTTCTTATATATCTATCTATCTATTTATCTATCACAGTTTGTTTATCGCTATCTACCTTTCTCAGTCTATTCACACAGAAATATACATCAGTCTGGACATCTCTCTCTCTCTCTCTTATATATATATATATATATATATATATATATATATATATATATATATATCAGTCTGTTCATATCTATCTATCTATCTATCTATCTATCTATCTATTCCTTTTCCAGACTGTTTCTATCTATCTATCTATCTATCTATCTATCTATCTATCTATCTATCTATCTATCTATCTCTGTTCATATCTATCAATCTATCTTTCTCCATGACTGTCATTGTTTCTAACAATCTTGGAAAATTTAAATCTGAAAGCCGTTCCATTGTAAAGACACTGCATTAATATTCTCTTAGCGTTCAATTTTTTTTATTTTATTTTTATCATAAAGGACAGAATTAACTTGTAACTCGATCCCGAAAATGAATCCTTATTTTGCTCGATTTAAACACATTACTTTAAATTTAAATCCATTACTTCAGAAATAAAAATCTTTTCTAAAATTTACCATTATTTGCCGAGGCACAAACTAATTTTAATATTGGCTTAAGATTATCTTTCTGTCCTATTTTTAAGTCATACTTCGTTTAATAAAGAACAGCTTGTACCTTTAGCCTATACCTGTCGTTAATTTAACTCAATTGAGACCCAGGAACACTAATGGAAATAATAGAGCTATTTGGTACAAATCTACTGACTTTTCGGTATCAAAACGAGCCTCAACACAGTTTCTTACGAACAATTGACTCTGATTGACTTGTCAATAAATAGTACCCTGACAAAATGAAGCTTGCAATCACAATCGTTAATTGTTCAGGCAAACTATAATGAAGACGCATTTCTTGAGATGGAGTCTCCCATTAAATTGGTGCTCATTAATCACAGGGGCCGGTTGGTCGATCAGGATGTAAATGCTACCTGCAACTGCCTTTACAACTCTTGAATTTGAACGATTTCGCAGATAGAAAATAATCGATCAGATTCGCAACACTGGCACAACTCCATTGCCCGTTGATTGGATGTTTCGAGAGCTTATTTAATCACTTGCTTTCGCTTCACGGCATAAATACCTGCCCTGAGCAGTGGACGCCATTCTTAAAAGTATAATCTTGTTAATGATTTCAATGAATTCGATGTATATTTCTAATCATCGAAATTTTGAAATAAATTTCTCTTTGTAAAACTAACGTTGAAAAATTAACTGTTTGCTAGTTGTTTACTACCTTGGAGGTAGCCAGTCAGTTAAGTCCCATACGTGATACACGCTTTGGGCGATCATGTCTTGAAAGGGACATGATTGACTGGGCAGAAGATTCGCCTGCACTAGGGTGACATTGTTTACTTTGGTAGATGGGTTGCCAGCCAAGGCTATAGAACCCAATCTGTCTTATTATTTAACCCATAACTGGCGGGAAGAGACGGATTAATACCTTTCCCAAAGATATTTCTGCGTTGGTGAATGCAAGAAATTTCTCGTTCATAGGCGATATCCACTGCACCACAATGCACATCCGTAGTCAGTTAAGTCCCATACGTGATACACACTTTGGGCGATCATGTCTCGAAAGAGACATGACTGACTTGGCAGAAGATTATCCCGCAGTAGGTTGCCATTGCATTCTGCGTTAGACTGGTTGTCAGCCAAGGCTATAGAACCCAATCTGTTCTGTTATTTAACCCATAACTGGAGGGAAGAGACGGATTAATGTCTTTCCCAATATTATTGAAGTGAATGTAAGGAATTCAACTGAAATTCGAACTCGGCTTCCCGATTTGTCGTTCCGAGTCGATATCCACTGCACGACATCGCAATTTGAGGTAAACTTTAACTTTACTTTAACTTTAAACTCTGAATGATGTTTTTTTTAAAGTTATTTTAATAGGATGGTTTCCTAATTATTACAATCTTGATCTGCTACACCCTAAGCTTAACTTTTTACAATATTTACACAATTCGGAACTATTGTCCTTATCTTGGTTGCCATTTGTACGACGTTTCGGCCGTTGTACACTCCGACCTTCATCAGGTGCTAGAAATTTAAAACCGAACCCTTTATTGCGATCACTGGGGTATATCATTCTCATTCCTTGTGCTAAGCCGCTTTTGATAGTCATGAGTTATCTCCGTCTAAACCGACGCTTTATGTTGCTTGTTCACTACTGATGCAGCCTTGTACTGAACTCACAACTCTTTGTTTTAAGTCACTGGGGGTTTCGCATGAGAATTGAGAATGATATACCCCAGTGATCGTAATAAAAGTAACGAAATTTCTATCATCTGAAGAAGGCCGGAGCGTAAAACGGCCGAAACGTTACACAAATGGTAACTAAGACGAGAACAATAGTACGAATGATATAAAGAGTGTAAATGCTACATTGTCTCAGAAATATAAACAAACGCTGAATGTTAACCGTTCTTCTTCTTCTTCTTCTATGTGCCCTGTCCTTTCAGGACGTAGGCGATCATGGCTCTCCACGTCTCCCTATCCCTTGTGGCTCTTAGTATGTTTGCTCCTGTTACTCCTGGCAACCCCCGTTCCGTCATCCACCTGATCAGTCCCTGCAAATATGTTATCCGCTGCCTTCCTCTGTCTCTCCTTCCTTCTATCTGACCAGTCAGTATCAGGTTCTCCAGGCTACTCCTTCCTCATTGCATGTCCCAGGAACTTCAGTTGTCTCTTCCTGATGCTCAGCATCAATTTCCTTTTTGTTGCCATTCTTTCTAACACCTCGTCGTTGCTTGTATGCTCAGTCCACGATATCCGTAGCATCCTTCTGTAGAACCACATTTCGGCCGCTTCTAGTTTTGTCCTCATTTTCGATGATATTGTCCAGCATTCACAGCCGTATTGAAGAACTGACATCACGTAGCAGTCTAGAACTCTTTTCTTCGTTTCTATTGAGATTTTCCTGTGTGTTAGTATTTTGCTCATCTTCTGGAACGCGTCCTTTGCCATGCCAATTCGTCTTCGGATCTCCGTGTCGCACTTTCCATTTCTTGTTAGAACACTTCCTAGGTACTTAAATTCTTGTACTTGTTTGATTCTGTTATCCTCCACCTGTATTTGGCATTTTGGGTTGTATCTTTGTTACCTTCGACTATTATCCGCACAAATTGCTTTCTATTTTTTACCTCTCTAAATACCGTTAAAATTGTCAAATTTAACCGGCTCTTCTACTGTAATAGTTGCTTTTTTCCTACTTTCCGTCTGTGGAACTCCCGTCTGTATACTTGCTTCCCTGATAGCTAAAATCTCTAAAAGTTTAAATACAACGTCAATTGCCATCTTCTACCTCCCTCAATCCAATCCACCTCCGTTAATCCCGTCCACCTTCCTCAATCCACCTCCCTAAATCCAATCCACTTCCCTCAATCCCATCCACCCCACTAAATCCAATCCATCTCTCTTAATCTACCTCCCTGAATCCAATCCACCTTCCTAATCCCATCCACCTTCCCAAATCCTATCCACCTCCCTAAAACTCCCTGCCTCAATCCACATTTCTCAATCCCATCCACCACCCTCAATCCACCTCCCTCAATCCAATCCACCTCCCCAATCCCATCCACCTCCCTAAATCTCATCCACCTTCCTAAACCCTATCCATCTCCCTAAATTCCATCAACCTCCTACCCTTTCTTCGGCATTCCCTGGGCCCTGTTTTTCTCTCACTGTAATCCGCTGAGTACAAGAGGCAGTCCTGTCTTGCTTGGGGTGAAATGATTATTAAAAAATATTCCAATAATTCATGATGGAGGGTCCGCTTCAAATTCCATTAGACACAAAACAAGAAGTCTTGTAGCTAGAGTCCCGCTTTCGGTGTTAGCATTGATTCCTTAATTTTACATAACTGTTGACGTTTTCTTTTTTCTTTTTTCTTTTTTCTTTTGATATGCAGTATCCATTTTGCATCACCGATTAAACAGAGATTCAAAAATGAAAGTTTACCGAGGCTGAATAAGAAGACAGCTGCCAATGATAGAAAATTGTGTCGGGATCTCTAAATGCTAAAATGTGTAAATGATTATGAATTGAAGCATACGTGAAATATTTATCTATTTTCAAATCAAATAAATACTTATAGAGACACAAACGTAAACACCCAATATTTACCTATACCCGGACGAATTTAAAGCCGAACGACTTAAGCATAAACGATCAATATATCCGTATCCTTGTATCAAGTAAATGCTTATTAATTTCATTAATCGACCAATATTTACTTAACCGAAAATCAATTAATGCGTATAAATTCAAATACAAGGACAAATATTTGTTTGGATGTGCATTGTGGTGCAGTGAATATAGGCTCGGAACGACAAATCGAGGAGCCGAGTTCAAATTCCAGTTGAATTCCTTGCATTCACTTACGCACAAATACCCTTCGGAAAGGTATTAATCCGTTTCTTCCCTCCAGTTATGGGTTAAATAATAGGACAGATTGTGATCTCTAGCCTTGGATGGCGACCAGTCTACAACAGAAAGCAATAGCAACCTACTGCGGGATAATCTTCTGCTCAGTCAGTCATGTCTCGAAAGAGACATGATCGCCCAAAGCGTGTATCACGTATGGCACTTAATTGACTGACTGATTTACGACTACCTGAATCAAATAAATTTTTGCAGATGCAAATTCAAACGGTTAATATTTATTCATCCTCGAATCGAATTTCTGGCAACTCGAATTTAGCCACTTTCTCACTGACGGGATGTGGCTTCCCTCTATCTCTTCTGTAAAAGTTTTCATGGCTTCTGCTCCGACGATCCTAGCTCTCTGGTGCCCTCTCTACATGAATTTACTCGAGCAACCAGACTGGCAACAACGTCTCATAATTTTGCAGTCAAAACAACCAAATGCAGCCAGCACTTCTACACCTTAGCTTCTTTTCTCGCACTTTCTGCCTGTAGAACTTCCTTCTGTATACTTGCTTCCCTGTTATCTACAATCTCAAAGATTTTAAATGCAACATCAATTGCCATCTCTTATCCCTTTACTCCTAACTTTTTCTTATAGTTACACCAACACCTTTTGTATCTTGTTCTCTCTTTTTCACTTTACTCTCTTCACACCAGTACTCCCATTTTGCCCATTCTCTGACATCCCTTGTAAACCGGTTCCTCTTCGGTTCCTCGTCCTGTTCGTTCTCCTCCTATGTAACCTTTCACTCTCCTTTTATGTAGCCCTCTGCGCACCAATAGTAGTACTGCCTTGCTCGGGGTGAAACGATTAAAAAAAAGTACATTTTAAGATCATTTCAACCCAAGAAAAGCGATTATGTCACTAAGACGCAGAAGGTGACGGGGAGTGAGAGAATCAGTTGACTTTAGTGAAATGTCAATAATGGAATAAGGTCCAAGAAGACAAAAGTTGGCGATTGACATTTCATTTAAGTATTTGAAGATTTCAGATGGTAGAGAAACAAGAAATTGGAAGGAAATTATAGAGGTGAGAAGTGCAAAAATAGAAATATTTAGAATGGAAATGACAATTGCATCGTAGCTAGTTTAACAGTAAAACGGTAAAACCTTGTTGCCAATCTAGTCAGTCAGCCAGTTAAGTGCCATGCGTGATACACGCTTTGGTCGATCATGTCTCGAAAGAGACATGGCTGACTGGGCAGAAGATTATCCCGCAGTAGGTTGCCATAGTTTTCTACAGAAGATTGGTTACCAGCTAAGGCTATAGAAACCATTCTGTCTTGTTATTTAACTCATAACTGGAGGCCAGAGACGGATTAATACCTTTCCTAAGGGTATTTGTACGTAAGTGAATGCAAGGAATCCAACTGGAATTCGAACTCGACTCCCCGATTTGTCGTTCCGAGTCGGTATCCACTGCACCACAACGTACGCTTAATTGCATGCAGTTGAGGCACTCAGAAAATAGCTCCTCAGAACGGTTGTCATGAAAGTGTTTGTAAAAAAAATAAAGGGTATCCACGTCACGTTTATAAAAAGTGACTGGAGTTGGAATACCTGGTCAGGATCGATTATATTGATTTACTTTAACTGTCTTCTCAAATCTTGTTTGAATATAAGTGAAGGCACAATCTTATTCATATGGTTGGCGAGTTAATAAATATTTGTAACTGCTTAAAATAAATGACAAATATTTTTTCGATCCTGATTTAAATTGTTCTTTCCAGTTAAAGATGTTTGATTTTTAATTAATTTTTTAAAAATAATTTCACCCTAAGCATGTTAAAAATACCCTTAGACTGTAGAGGATTACAGGGCATGAAAGGAAATGAGAAGGCTTGAAGAAAAGAAGACAGAAAACAGTTATTGTCAGTGCATTTACATTTTTGAAGATTGTAGTTGGCAGGGAAGCAAAAAATCAGAAGAAAGTTCCAGATGATGAGAAGCGCAAGAAATTAAACTCTTAATGTAGATATAGCAGTTACATCTAGATAGTTCAACAGTAAAGCAGTGGCACCTAATTGCCAATCTGGTAGTACACTTAAATTCATTTTTGAAGATTATAGTTGGCAGGGAAGCCAAAAATCAGAAGAGTGTTCCAGAGGTGAGAAGCGCAAGAAATTAAACTGTTAAAGTAGACATAGCAGTTACATCTAGCTAGTTCAACAGTAAAACAGAAGGCTTAAATTCAGAATAATCAGAATCATTGCCATTAAATAATTTGTAGAAAAGATAGACGGAATCCATGTCACATCAGTGAGAAAGTGAGTGAAATTGAGATGCCTGGTCAGGATCGATTACACTGATTTTTTTAACTGTCTTCTCAAATCCTGTTGGAAAATCTGTCAAGCAAGAGATCGGAAACGAGTCATAGAAGCAAGAGATCGGAACGGAGTCATAGAAGCAAGGAGACTGGAAAATAGTCATAGAAGCAAAGAGATCGGAAAGGAGTCATAGAAGCAAGAGATCGAAAAGGAGTCATAGAAGCAAGAGATCGGAAATGAGTCATAGAAGCAAAGAGATCGAAAAGGAGCCATAGAAGCAAGAGATCGAAAAGTGGTCATAGAAGCAAGAGATCGGAAAGGAGTCATAGAAGCAAGAGATCGGAAAGGAGTCATAGAAGCAAAGAGATCGGAAAGGAGTCATAGAAGCAAGAGATCGGAAAGGAGTCATAGAAGCAAAGAGATTGGAAAGGAGTCATAGAAGCAAAGAGATCGAAAAGGAGCCATAGAAGAAAGAGATCAGAAAGGAGTCATAGAAGCAAAGAGATCGGAAAGGAGTCATAGAAGCAAAGAGATCGGAAAGGAGTCATAGAAGCAAAGAGATCGAAAAGGAGCCATAGAAGCAAGAGATCGGAAATGAGTCATAGAAGCAAAGAGGCTGGAAAATAGTCATAGAAGCAAAGAGATCGAAAAGTGGTCATAGAAGCAAGAGATCGGAAAGGAGTCATAGAAGCAAGAGATCGGAAATGAGTCATAGAAGCAAGGAGACTGGAAAATAGTCATAGAAGCAAAGAGATTGAAAAGGTGTCATAGAAGGAAAGAGATCAGAAAGGAGTCCCACAAGTGCCAGAAAAGAAATTGTTAGAGTAGAAGCGGCAGTTGCATCTAGCTAGTTCAACACTAAAAGAGTGAGACCTGATTACCAATCTAGTAGAATGCTTAAATTCATGTAGTTGTGGCACTTGGGGGAAAAAGCTAATCAGAACAATTGCCATGAAAATATTTGTAGAAACGATAGACGGAATCCATGTCACATCAGTGAGAAAGTGAGTGCCATTGAGATGCCTGGTTAGGATCGATTACATTACAAAGCATTCTTTGGAATTTGTCAAGAATATAGACAAGTGCACCAGGTGCATCTGACCAGATAAAGCAACAATATTCAACACACAGACGAATGTTCATTTATACATGTGCAAGATGGATTCCGATGACAAATATTATTTTGGCATGACTCATTGAGTCACCCTTCCTTGAAGCAAATGTAGCAATTGAATTAATGAAAAAAATTAGGTGCTTATTGACTGAAACCGAATTATAAAGAAATAGTTTCTGACAGTATTTGCATTATTCGGACTATTGTCCTCATCTTTGTTGCCATTTGTACGACGTTTAGTATTAGATTATTCTATTTGTTTATACTTCTGAGATGCGGTCGTATTCACAGTTCTTACATTATTCGGACAATTTTCCTCATCTTTGTTGCCATTTGTACGACATTTAAAATAGATCATTCTATTTGTCTATACTTCTGAGATGAGTTAGTATTTACAGTATTTACATTATTCAGACTATTCTCCTCATCTTTATTGCCATTTGTACGACGTTTCGGCCGTTGTACGCTTCGGCCTTTTTTAAGTGCTAGGAATTTTGAACCGAACACTTTATTACAATCACTGGAGTATATGAACTAAATTTTTTGCGTAGTAATGTCTCGATTAGAAGTCATGAGTTATCTCCCTTTAAACCTGAAAGTTATTTGTTCACCACTGCTGTAGTGTGATATTAAAGTCAGAACACTAAGAGGCAAAGACAATAGTCCGAATAATGTAAATACTGTAAATACTACCTCATCTCAGAAATATAGACAAATAGAATTATCTATTTTTAAACATCGTCCAAATGACAACAAAGATGATGACAATAGTCCGAATAATGTAAATACTGTAAATATTACATCATCTCAGAAATATAGGCAAATAGAATGATCTTTTATTAAATGTCGTACAAATGGCTACAATGATGATGACAATAGTCCGAATAATATAAATACTGTAAATACTACCTCATCTCAGGTATATAAACAAATAGAATGATCTTTTATTAAATGTCGTAAAAATGGCAACAAAGATGAGGACAATAGTCCGACTAATGTAAATACTGTAAATACTGCCTCATCTCAAAAATATAGACAAATAGAATGATCTATTATTAAACGTTGTACCAATGGCAACAAAGACCAGGACAATAGTCCGAATAATGTAAATACTGTAAATTTACTCCATCTCAGAAATATAGAGAAATAGAATGATCTATAATTAAACTTCGTATAAATGGCAACAAAGACGAGGACAATAGCCCGAATAATTTAAATACTGTAAATACTACCTCATCTCAGAAATATAGACAAATAGAATGATCTATTATTAAACGTCGTACAAATGGCAACAAAGATGAGGACAATAGTCCGAATAATGTAAATACTGTAAATCTCATCTCAGAAATATAGACAAATAGAATGATCTATTATTAAACATCGTACAAATGGCATCAAAGATGATGACAATAGTCCGAATAATATAAATACTGTAAATACTACCTCATCTCAGGTATATAAACAAATAGCATGATGTATTATTATATTTTGGGACAAATGGCAACAAAGATGAGGACAATAGTCTGAATAATATAAATACTGTGAATACTTCGTCATCTCAGAAATATAGACAAATAGAATGATCTAATATTAAACATCTTACAAATGGCAACAAAGATGACGACAACAGTCCAAATAATATAAATACTGTAAATACTACCTCATCTCAAAAATATAGACAAATAGAATGATCTATTATTAAACGTCTTACAAATGGCAACAAAGATGAGGACAATAGTCCGAATAATGTAAATACTCTAAATACTTCGTCATATCAGAAATATAGACAAATAAAATGATCTATTATTAAACGTCGTACAAATAACTGCAAAGATGATGACAATAGTCCGAATAATGTAAATACTGTAAATACTACCTCATCTCAGAAATATAAACAAATAGAATGATCTTTTATTAAATGTCGTACAAATGGCTACAATGATGATGACAATAGTCCGAATAATATAAATACTGTAAATACTACCTCATCTCAGGTATATAAACAAATAGAATGATCTTTTATTAAATGTCGTAAAAATGGCAACAAAGATGAGGACAATAGTCCGACTAATGTAAATACTGTAAATACTGCCTCATCTCAAAAGTATAGACAAATAGAATGATCTATTATTAAACGTCTTACAAATGGCAACAAAGATGAGGACAATAGTCCGAATAATGTAAATACTGTAAATACTGCCTAATCTCAAAAATATAGACAAATAGAATGATCTATTATTAAACATCGTACAAACGGCAACAAAGATGAGGACAAAAGCCCGAATAATGTAAATACTGTAAATACCTCGTCATCTCAGAAATATAGACAAATACTAATATTTTGACGTTGAACAACCCCACGAGGTTTAACATAACCATATCGCAGAAGGTACCGTCTTCGAAAGTAATGGCTCCTATTTTTGTATGCAGACCCACAACACCAGAAGCAAATGCTTGTCTTATGGGACTAGAATTTGAAAATTTTCGTTAGTATTTCGTATATTTCTGTCTTATGGATAGCAGTTTGAGCGGCACTTTGGCAAAATGCATATGACATGAAACTGCATACGATAGCACTTAAGGAGATTAAAATTCACACCAACTTTTGGATTCCGAATTTTAAACATCTTTTGAGAAAATGCAAACAAAAAATCGGCATTGAACACGTTATTAAAACGCTATTTATTTTGTCCATATTTGATAGAAAAATGTTATTATTTCAATCGTAGACTAATTCAATCCAAATATTTATATAATCACTAGCAGTATAGCCCGGGGGTAATTGAAAGCTTTAAAAACTAATCCTGGTCCAGGAGCTCAGACTCCTTGGACGTTGGCACGAAAGACTAAAAAGCAATAGTTGTTTTCAGTTAAAGCGAAACCGTAGACTGAAAGAAAAATGAATGGATGTAAGTCAAATTTTGATTTCCTGGTATCGATTTATATATATATAATCTATTTTCTGCACTATTGTAAGAATTGCAACCTTGAAACTTCTAAATATCGTTTCTTATGTCTTTGTCTATGAGTGTATCAAATTTGATTCAAATCGGACCACTCCTTCTATAACGCGATTTTTTCGATTATCGATTTTCGATATTTATCGGGGGTACCTCGATACAAAACCTAGCTAAGAACCCTCGCAGACGCTTATAGTAGAGCTGTGTAAATTTTCAATAAAATCGGTTCAGCCATTTCGGAGTCTATAGGTAACGGATACACACACACAGACACACACACAGAGACAAAGTTCTATTTATAAATAAGTTTAGATCATATCAAAATTTCCAGTGTAAGTGCTTTTAGGAACAGACGAAGTTCTTAGTTTATGACTTTTTTTTTGCAAGAATGTGTCAATGTTTTGCTTCAAATGTTAAACAACTTGAAAAGCTTCAAATGTTAATTTTACTGTTGTTTCAACAATCTGAGAATGTGAAGGAAAATCAGTTGACTCTAATTTTGTGTTATTTATAAAAGATACTCGAAGTTCATATTCTGAATATTTTTCAGTGTTTGCAGGTTCACAAATTCAATTCTGGGATCAGTTAGTTAAGTGCCATACGTGAAATACGCTTGGGCGATCATGACTGACTGAGCAGAAGATTATCCCGCAGTAGGTTGCCATTGCTTTCTGCGGTATACTGGTTGCCAGCCAAGGCTATAGTACCCATTCTGTACTGTTATTTAACCCATAACTGGAAGGAAGAGACGGAGTAATACCTTTCCCAAGTGAATGCAATGAATTCAACTGGAATTCGAACTCGGCTCCCCGATTTCTGGTTCCGAGCCGATATCCACTGCACCACAAGGCACATCCTTCTGGGATTGATTGATTAATTCTGTCCAATATTATATATAGAGCCGCTGATTTTCATAAATTCTCCGTGTGGCATGTTACGATCGTCCCTTTCACATAATTTACCGAGGGAATGGTCTTGTTATACCATCAACCTATTTCAAAAGAGCTCTGAATGTTAGTTCATTCTGATGTAATGCAGCTTCTTCTCCAGCGCAGTTACAAGGCCTGCCTTACATTCAGTGTTTGCATTTCTGCTGTCCAATAAGAACAGCCTTAAGGTTGTCTATACTATCAAATTCTTCTAAAACGCTAACTGTGAAAACAATACTTGTGGTACTTGTAGTTGGAACTACTATATGATTCAGGTATTTTACAGTCTCAGATCTTGTCTTTTGAGTAAATATTAAATGGTATCTTGGACCCGCATTTTTTAGTTTAGTGCCACCATTTTCTTCTTTATCTTCTATATGTAACCAAATTTCTTTACTAAGCTTGCCATCATCTCCTAAACAGACAAGTTTTTTAATACCTCCCGTTTGTCATTCATGGATCATTACTTTTATTTTGGCCTTTTTCTATCTATTTTTGACATATCAATTATATTTTTTCCCAGGTGGTCTAGTGGTTAGGATTTCGCGCTCTCACCTCGACGGCCAGGTTTCGATTCCCCGCTTCTGAATGATATTTTGATGGGTGTGCGTCTCGGTGCCGTCCTTCCAATTCTTACAAGTCGCTCCCATTGGTCAAAAATCATTTTAACAGCTACTTGCGAAATCTGGTTTCGACCTTTTCCTTAAGCACATGGTCAATCCTTTTTCTATTTGGGAAAACCAGGATTTCACACGTCATTGTGAATTTTTGTAAAAGTGAAAAATATATTTGATTTAATTAATTTCTTATCCGCTACAAATTCATTGTGAAAAAATCATTTCGGAATGAAAAATAAACTAAAAATGTAGTTTTTAATTCTGTACTGCTTTTTTTTAACTACACGTAAATCATTTACTTTAAAGATATATATGTTATTTCTTATAATAATTACTGTACTTTCCTATTTACAAGACGCCCATTATTCTAAAAAATACCTCGAGAAATACGTGTGTGTCTTCCAAGACGAATGTATCAGGTTCCACCATGGTTACCACATGGCATGAATGATAGTGAGGATCATTTGTTGTACATGACTGACAGTAGTGATGATTCTGCAGATGATAGTTTAGAGCTTTTACAAGAATCCAGCATTGACGAGTTTTGGTAATTTGAGGAGGAATAAAATTTATTTGATCATTTTATATTTTTACATGCATATTTTAAAATTTTTTATTCATTTTTATAAAAATAAAACCATCCTTGAACAATGAAAGATGTATAGTATATTTACTAACCACCAACTAGTATGACATTGTCAAACAAAGGTTCACAGAAATGATTAATGTAACCAATACATGGCACCAGTATGTGATGAACATATGGCAAATGTGTTGTATGAAAATGAACAACCATCAATTGCTTAAGTGTGTGAAGGGGTCTTGAAATCTTGGAATGCTATTAATACTAAAATTGCTGTAAAGTCTTTTAAAAAGTGTTGTATAAGTAATGATATGGAAGGTATTGAGTTATTGTATATAATCGGCAGTAGTGATGACACTGCAGATGATAGTTTAGAGCTTTTACAAGAATCCACCATTGACAATTTTTTTGGATTTGAGGAGGAATTAAATTTCTTTGATCATTGTATATTTTTACATGCATATTTTTTTAAATTTTGAATTCATTTTTATGAAAATAAAACCATCCTTGAACAATGAAAGATGTTTAGTATATTTACTAACCACCAACTAGTATCTCATTCTGAAACAAAAAAATCGGACGAGTGATTTAAGTAAATACATGTCACCAGTATCTGAGGAACACATGCTGAATGTGTTGTTGTATGAGAATGACGATTTTTTCTTAGAAATGTCTTTCCAATATTAGGGCTAATCTTCTTTCAGCCTTGAATATCCGTTATAAGTCTATTATCTTATATGTTTATCTTTTCTAGTATTTTAAAGAAATTAGTTTTAAATTGAGTCATATTTGCTTCATTTATTAGCATACAACAATCAGGCCTGCTTATTTATTTCAGTTATCATTACAATAATCTTTGAGATTAAAATTTGATTTTAATTGCATTTCCTCAAATAGAATTGAAATTTTAACATAAAACATTCTGTGTATGATTTTTTATGATATTATGTCCCAACTATTTAGACCTGTCCAAGAGCCTGTTTTAAAAATCTGCATATCTGGTGTGGAGTAGTTTTCGCACTGAAGGCTATAATCGTGCTACGTCGGTTGCTAATCGACTTAACGCACCCTAAATATTAGGAACTTGGTAATCTTCCACTGTAAGATGACTTCTTAGTATTCGGCTAACTGCCGACTAATATCAACTGCCTAGTAGTTCTACTGAACTCCAATAGAACCCAAAAGTACTCTCTAGAACTTCTTCTCAAAAACTTCTCGAGTTAACTTCCTGTTAACTCTTATCAATATAGGAGGGAGAGTCTATTATTTGAGGAATAGGTTTATTTCACCATAACAATATCCTACTGAATATATACTATATTTGGATCGAAGAAAGACGAACAGTGATCAATATTTTTTCTGGCAATGTCATCAAAGCTGTGTAAATGTAAAAATAAGTTTTTCTTGATGAACAAGTGCTAGTACTGGACAGTTATGTGATATATGTCATCCTATATGGCAGCAAATGATCTCCTCATATATGAAGGAGAGACTACAGAAGGATGTTGAGGATACCATGGACCGAACATTTGAGCAACGACAAGATGTTGGAGAGGATGCAAACGAAAAGGAAACTTATATTTTACATCAGGAAGAGACAGCCAAGATTTTTGGGACACGTAATGAGGAAAGAGGCTTTGGGGAATCTGATACTCACAGAACGGACAGAGGTAAAGAGAGACAGGGGAAACGCACTTTATGAATTTGAGCAGGAGGATGGCGGAGCTGAATTTTGGAGAAATTCCAAGAGAAAATGTGTTGAGAGTGACAAGGGATAGAGACAAGTGGAGGTCTATGATCGCATACGTTTTTTTTTCGCCTAATCCCAAACAAGTCGGTACCGCCACTGATGTGCAGGGGTTTACGTAAGAGAGTAAATGTAAGTTTAGGCAGGAAGAGTGTGAAGAGAAAAAAACAGTTAGAGGGTGTGTCAGAGAAAAAGCACGAGAAGGATGGGAGTATAAGCGTGAAGACAGTTGCGAAGGTAGAGAGAAAAAAAAGAACAAGATACACAAGGTGATGTAAAAAAGACGAGGGATGGACTGGAGTCAAGTGGAATACCCTTGGGAAAGGTATTAATCCGTCTCTTTTCCCCAAGTTATGGGTTAAATAACAGGACAGATTGGATTCTATAGTTGAATTCATTGCATTCACTTACGCGCAAATACCCTTGGGAAAGGTATTAATCCGTCTCTTCCTTCCAGTTATGGGTTAAATAATAGGACAGTTTGGGTTCTATAGCCTTGGCTGGCAACCAGTCTACAACAAAAATCAATAGCAACCTACTGAGTGATAATCTTTTTTTTGAGACATGATCGCCCAAGCGTGTATTACATATGACACTTAACTGACTGACTGAATATAATAGTTGGAAACAATTAAACTTATACTGGACATAAAGTGGGGAATAGGTTTTATATTCTTATGAAGTAATAAACTGATCCCCGACTAATTACTACTTAATAATATAATACATCTCTTCTCCCTCTAGCTATGAGTCAAATAATATTACTGATTGGGTTCTATAGACATGACTGGCAACCAGTATACTGTGGCAACCTACTGCCCAGTCAGTCATGTCTCATTCGAGACATGATCGCATAAGCGCGTATTACATATGGCACTTAACTGACTGACTGAATATAATACTTGAGAACATGATTAAGGCTTCTACAGGGTATAAAGTGGGGGATCAGTTTTATATTATTGTGAAGTAATGAACTGCTACCCCATTAATTACTACCTAATAACATAATACATCTCTTCCCCCTCTAGCTATGAGTCAAATGATAGGACAGATTGGGCTATATAGCCTTGGCTGACAACCAGTCTACCGCAAATAGCAATGGCATCCTACTGTGGGATAATCTTCTGTCCAGTCAGTAATGTCTATTTCGAGACATGATCACCTGAGCGTGTATTACGTATGGCACTTTAGCTGACTAAATAAGATCCCGGTTACATTTAACTTGCAAAGTATATTTCTTTCACCCTGTCTCAGAGGCCATGTTTCCGTATATCGGTCTGTGTATCTTTTTTCTATCCAATACTTTTCTAAGGTTCTTGGTTTTCCTTTCTTTCCACTCGACCTCTATCCAGAAGCCTCTTCATATTACTGTTTTATTTCCCTTCCCTCCTGTCCTCCTTCCTTCCTTGCTTTTTAACTTCTTCCTTTCCTTCCTCTGTTCTTTTTGCTCTTTCTCTTTTTTTTTTACCTGTCTTTCTTTGACGCTTTCGTTCTTCTCGAGCGTGCAAACACTTACTCGGTGAGTCACTGTATTACTGGAGCCTATAGAATTTAATTCTTGCACTAGCGAAGCGAGCGAACCACGGTACGGATTCCCGCGCATTAATATCCTTGACTGTCTGGAGAAACACGGAATGAAAACGTCGGAGAATATCTTCCTGCTTTTCTCACGCTACCCTTTCCCCATTACGCCAGCCACCTGTTTTGTTTCGTTTTCCCTGCCGCCGTCGTTGGGGGGGAGGCAAAGTACGATGGGGTCGACTGTAAACAGTAGAAAAAGCATCATTAAGGAGGAAAAACAGTTGTTTGTTAAGAACTTTGTTTATTCACGGATTGTCTCCCCAGTTGTTCTTTGCAAGGGATCGGCTCGTCATCTTCTGTTTTTCTGTTCCCGCCAATAGCTGTCTATACTGATGATTTATTGTTTGAGAATCGTACGAGACAAACAAAACAAAATTCAAATAAAACAATACGTTTGCATGAATCATTATTAACAAACTGTTTATAATAACTGTCTCATTACGTCTTTGCTAATGTCTCAGTATTGACGACAGTTTTTATATTTCGAAGTATTTTCTTCTGAATATTACTACGACTCTATACTTCTAACACATCCACCTAAATTCTGAAATTTCATTTACCATTTATTTATTTTACTCAACAGGAAGGTTCGGCTAACGTCCGGTTCACTCTGCTCCCCGCTATATTGAAGAGGAGTAGAAGTTTATTTATTTATTTATTTTTTTAATCATTTCACTCTAAACAAGGCATTCCACTGACACTATTGCGCATGGGGAAGGTAAAGAGAAAGAGTGGTTAGATATAAGAAATGTCAGAAGGAGGGTGATAGATGGGTAAGGATACAGAGGCTGGGGGTTGGGTAGATGGGAAGAGTGTTTTAAAGAATGGATGCGACTTAGTGTGTTAGGAGGTGTCTATTGACCTTACATTTAAACTCCTGGAGATTGTAGCTGTCGGAAAAGCAATCATGTGGAAGGGAATTCCACAGTCGGGAAGTGCGAGAAAAGAAACTGTTGGAGTAGAAATTGCAGTTGCATTTTATCGGTTTCACTGTAAAATCATTCGTTTCCTTTTATGATTGTTTACTGTTTCTTCTAAAGTCTACTGCAAATTTATATACATAACGTCTCCGCCTAATACTTAAAATTTTATTTAATATCTATTTTTTCTGAGTAGGAGTAGATGATTTCACATATCGACCAATTCACACTCCTACCCAGTCTTTAGAACAGGAGCAAAGGATTAACCATTGTTTCCTTTTTAGGATCGGGTTTGGTTACTTTTAAAGACTTTTGCATTCTCTTTCTCTCTCAGCAACCCTTCACATCTTCGTGACGTTGTCACTTTGCCGAGGGTGAATTGATTAAATCAAAACTCTGCCTACTTCTACCGAGCGCCCATAGCTTAGAGGTAGAATCGCCAACTGACGCCAATTCAGTCGGGTTTCAATCCTGGGGAAAAAGCAATCGGCTGTCTAACCATACTAATGAGCTGTGATACAGCGAAACAGATCTGTCTGCTGATGACTATTTACGCTCTCACACCCTGATTGAGCACTCTGGAAGAAAGGTAGACTTTGAAAAACAGTAGCTACTCTGGCATCTACACATAGTTCATTCAGCAATGAATTAGAACACTCTCAGCTATTGAGTGTGTATAATGATAATATACACGCTAAAAAGTCTGCCTCCTACCAAGCGCTCGTAGCTCAGAGATAGAATCGCCGACTAACGCCAATTCGGTCGGGTTTCAATTCTGGGTAAAAAGCAATCGGCTGTCTAACCGTACTGAGGAGCTGTGATACAGCGAAACAGATCTGTCTGCGGATGACTATATATATATATATACACACAAAAATCTAGAGTGAGCCAAAACCTACCGCGGTTTCACACTACGGATCGTCAGGGCAAAGGCTGAAACACTAAAGATAAAAGCAAATAAATAGATATACACTAAGGTAGGGGGAAACCATACCAATACAAGAAGGGGGGAGTAAGAACAAATGAAGCAAAACAAACTATATTAGGAATAACTTTTATTAAACATATTAGCCAAAAAAAAAAAGAAGAAAAAAAAAGGTTAACAACATTAAGCTCTCGCACTAAGCGATGAATTTATATTTATGAAACTTACATTTGTTTAAAATTTCAGTCTTAGCATTAAGCAGATTATGAGCGGGTTCGAATAAGGCTATAGCTAGTTTTTCCTCGCCGCATAAATTACAGAATTTACTGCCTTTATTATAATCAGTACATTTTTTTAATATTTCCCATTTCAAAATGGGGTCTTTTTTAATTTTAGATTTTATGTCCCAAATATAATTCGATAAGGTTTTACTATGTCTATATTTTTCATTTTTAAATGAGGTTTTGTGATTATAAAATCTAGCTTTAAACGAACCGTGCGTAGCACCTATATACGTTTTAGGATACTTATCATGCTCATCCTTATAGACTTTAACACTATAGACTACGTTAGATTGGTTGCAATTACTTGTAATAGGACATTCAGCTTTTACTTTACAATTACATTTATTATTGGTGCTTTTATTGGTAGTACTAGTTTTCAGTTTTCTTTTATTACAGTTATTAATAATTTTGCCAATATTTGAAGGGCAAGAATAACTAAGTTTAATAGTATTTCTATTGAATATTTTTTAAGAGGACTATCGTTATTAAAATGTTTATCTATAAGATTAAAGAACATCTTTCCAATTTTAGATTTAACCTCTTTGTTAAATGGGGGGGTTGAACCTAGTTTTATTAATTTTATCGGTATTATGGTTTAAGAATTTAAGGGTTTGAGAATATCCACTTTTAATAAGCGCTGATTGGTAAATTTTTTTATATTTATCATAAATTTCAACATTAGATGAATTAGTAGATAATCTATATATATATATATATATATATATATATATATGCGACAACATTTCTGTCTACATTCACAATATAAAAAAATAATGATCGATAATACCACTATCCTACACCAAAAAAAACAACAGAACTAAAACTACAGATTCTCGAGGCAATATTCATTAAAAATCTTAAGCTGTCAATTAATAGAATCAGCTATGAATACTGTAGTAATGTTCTAAAATGATTGTAAAAAGAATTGTTGTTTTCATGCTTTAATATGCATAACCATGACATTACAACATATAAAAAGAATTCCATTTTGGATAATTCTTACGTTCTAAAGAACGCTAAGCAATTTATCAACCGTTATATTTGAAGCAAGAAAAAAATTTACAGTAATTTTTAGAAACGCAGTTTTCCATTTATATTTTGTTACCACAACTCACATACTGAAGATGATTTCGGAAAGAGATTGAAAGTACTTGGGAACATTGAAAAATGAATGAGAATAACATCTATCAACGTCACAGCTCATTTCTGACATCTCTCAATTATAATACGCGAAAGATTATCCGTGAGTATGAATGGATATAATTAAAAATAAGCAGACACAATGTTTGCAATTTATTTAATTTGTTTATTATATCTTTATACAGGGATTTTGACATAAATCCCTCTTTAATACAAGCTTCGTTAAAAGTGACAGTAACTTTTTTTTAAAACTTTGTTTTCTAAGCGAGCATGTATAGTTAGAAAAGCACGGAACGAGAGGGTTTTCCACATTCATTTCATTAGTATAAGTTCAAATATTGTCATTATTATCGTAGAAGGGGAACTTAGAAGTGAAGTAATTTTTGAGAAGATTGGGTTTGATAGATGGAGGTGAAATTGATTTAGGGATTATATCAATCGTTTCAGTAACAGGGAGATTAGTTTTTGTGGCCTGGTTAGAGACCAGAAATAACGACGCAGAGAAGGAATAGAGTAGCTTAAATATATTAACAAAAGAAACAGTAGTATAAACATATACAAAATAAGAAGGTCACCAACGTTACTGTCAGGGCCATCTGCTGGAATAGATCTCCGGCACAAATCAGAAACTGCTTTTTTTATAGTTTGAAAGAGTTCCATGTGTGCATGAGTAAATTTCGATAAGAATTTCTCCTAAGTATCAACTCTGCAGGAGTTTTATTACTTTTTTCTCTGCGAATTAACAACTAGAAAGTCTTTTATTTTTCTTTTGCTCCTTAAACTGCGATGTTTCTTTTTTGCTTGCGGTATTGGTATCTCAAAAGTAACATCAATGACATCCATGACTTTTTTCTCTTCAAGAGAACCACTGTCAAGATTGCTCCTCAGACGTTTCCTGTTCAGAATGTCTTTCCTGAGTAAACTGGAGACTTTTAATTATGTAGACCATATTTCCTACTCTTTTCTCAATTATAACAATTTTAACCCGAAACATCCGGAAAAATACTTCTCTCCGGAATGGTAGCGTTTTTTAGGTACTGAGTTAGTTTTGTTTGTTTGGGAAATGGCTTGTCGGACACAGACCTGATTTTACGCGCAAATATTACCTCGCCTGGGGTTAATGATGATGGTGTGCTGTTGTTGGTCGTGATTCTATACACCTGAAGGAACTGTTGTGGGGCTTTTTCTCTGGGTGTGCCCCTAGCTTTCTTCAGGGCTCTATTCAGTGTTTCAACAAAGCGCCCGGTATGTCCGTTGGACCTTGGGTGATATGGAGCGATCGTGATGTGACTGACAAAAGGCCTCACAAAAATCCTTAAAATCACCTGACGTAAACTGTGTCCCATTGTCTGAAACTAAACAATCGATTATCCAAAATCTGGCAAACAGTTCGTGTAGGAAATTGATTGTCACTTCTTTAGTGAGATTTTTGTATCTAAGAACTTAAGGTCACTTAGAAACACTATCTATTTTCCTATAAAACTATAAGATAGTAGAATCCATCTGGCAAGCCTGCAAGATCCACAGAAATTCGAGGCCATGGTCGGTCTGTTTTAGACCAAGGACTATATTTGAGTAGGAGTGCCTTAGCTGCAAAGAGACAGCCTTTACAGAATTTTATGAAGTTTGTAATATCCTTATCCATGTTCAGCTAGTATACAAAACTGCGCGTAAGGATTTTCATTTTTGTAATCCCTGGGTGGCCGGCATGGAAATTTTTCATATGTATAGATTTATGATTGTTAAATCTGCACCAAAATCCAACTGTAGTTTGATATATTTATTTAGGATTTGTATTTGCACGTATTTCCTAATGTTTAACCCGTTTTGTTAATGTGATTTTCTGTTTTCTCTCGCTCGACAATATGAGCTCTTGTGACATACACTGCTGCAATTTAGACAACTTTTTATTCCGGTAAGAGTAGTCCTTATACTAAACACGGAACACGGGTTTTGGGGCAAATTGTCTTACTTCTTTTTATTGGTTTAAAAATTTACAGGAAGAATTAAACTGTTATTTTTTGTGTCCTTTTCTTGTGTAAGCTGTGCCAGTTCCTCAATATTTTTCGAATTTTGGCGTACGCTTACGAATTGCTGACTGTCTTCCTCTATTTGTTGGAGAGTAAGGTTTGGCTCATTTTCCAATTTATTCAGAACTCTACGTCTAATTTCAGTGTTTTTAGCTGAAACGATTGCCTGAACAAATATCAAACACTTGAATGTATTAGCACTAAATTCTTTAACTTTGAAATCAGCTTGTTTTTCAGCTTGCTTTTGAGTTTCAAATCATTCTTTCTGTTTGCTTTTGAATTTTCAAGTTAGCTGGAGTTGCTTTCTTCTCTTTTGATGCTCAATTTGCTTCTTTTTCTATTTTAGTTCCCGCTGGTTTTTATTCTCTTGCCATTTAAACTACCGTAGGTTATGCTGTTTGAGTTGGAACTTAAGAATTTCGTGCATGGTGGAATCTAAGTCGTTCATATTTGACGATGTATTTATTTTTCTAGGATTAAACCGAATACAATTACAAAAAAAACTTTAGTAAACTGAAATAAAAATTAATTGAATTGAATAAAAAAAAAACTTAAATTTCTTACTCTCTCAAAGAATCGCGAGTGCTTTTTTTTTCTCTCGAAAACATGAATTCTCGTAGGTTAGCGGCTCACGTTCAAGTTTAGTGTAAGTTAGTTACACATTTTTTTGCGCTCGGTATCCTTTTCTGTGCGTTGTGGCGCAGTGGATATCGGCTCGGAGCGAGAAATCGGGGAACCGAGTTCGAATTCCCGTTAAATTCATTGCATTCACTTACGCGCAAATACCCTTGGGAAAGGTATTAATCCGTCTATTCCCTCCAGTTATGGGTTAAATAATAGGACAGATTGGGTTCTATAGCCTTGGGCGGCCACCAGTCTACCGCAGAAAGCAATTGCAACCTACTGCGGGATAATCTTCTGCCCAGTCTGTCATGTCCCTTTGTAGACATGATCGCCAAAGCGTGTATCACGTATGGCACTTAACTGACTGATCCTTTTCTGGATAACAATTACTGTTGAGTAAAACAAAGTGTGACGAAAAAATAAAATTCCGTGCGTCCACTGTTGAGCCAATATTGACAATTTCCACGCAATCTTTTTGGGGTTCTCAAGAGTCCTCGTCGCCAGAATTGTGGCCTGGTTAGAGATCAGAAATAAAGACAGAAAGAAGGAATAAAGTTAAGCAAATATATTAACAACGAACTATATTACCAAAATATACAAAATGAGAAGATCACCAGCGAGATTGTTTGGTCCGGCTGTCAGTTCTATCGACTGGAATAGACCTCCTGCACAAAGTAGAACTGCTGCTCATATATTGTTTAGAAGAGTTCATGCCTCAGACGCAATGCAATAAATAAGCCCACCTCCCAAGGGAGAGGCAAAGCATGAGGTGATGGCTCCCTGAGGTTTGACTCCCTACAGTATAATTTTTCTCAGCTGCATGTCCTCATTGGACATACATACAACCGAGGCGCACTCTGCCCAAGAAAAAAAACACAACTGAGAGGTGACTCGTATTCCAGCCAAGACTAGAGTAGCCTTCCTGCACAAAGTAGAAATGGCTGCTTATTTATTGTTTAAAAGAGTTCATGTGTGCATGGATTAATTTACCATAACATTAGTAAAAACTTTTTCCGTCAAGATGCCTTAATCCGATTTTGTAATTTTAAAGATTTGTATGGATGGACCGGAAATACTAAAATCCGAAGTGGAAGCTGCAATGGCCAAAATGAACAGAAACAAAGCACCTGGTCCAGATGGCATAGTGATAGAGCTGCTGACAGCCTTAGAAGAATATGGCATAGAAAAGATTACCGACATAATAAACGAAATTTATAGCAGCGGAATAATACCAGACGACCTATGCAAGTCGATATTTATAGCGCTGCCGAAGAAACCTGGTGCAAACGAGTGCGAACTACACAGAACTATCAGCTTAATGAGTCACATTACAAAACTGATTGTCAGAATCCTGATGAATAGAGCGAGAAGCAGAATCAGGCCAGAGATAGGGCAGGAACAGTGCGGGTTCGTCAAAGACACTGGAACAAGGAACGCCATATTCATGATTAGGATGCTCTCTGAAAGGGCATTACAAATGAAGAAAGACTTGTACCAATGCTTCATTGATTACGCGAAAGCATTCGACAAAATACGTCACAAAGAATTGATGGAGATGCTAGGCAACCTTGACATTTTCGGCAAATACATAAGAATAATCAAGAATCTCTACTGGCAGCAAACGGCCTGCATACGGACAGGTAACGACCTCAGTAGATACACAAAGATAGAAAAAGGCGTAAGACAAGGATGTGTCTTTTCACTGGATTTGTTCAACCTATACAGTGAGAATATTTTGAGGACCCTAGATAACACGCCAGGATTTGTTATTGGAGGCCACAACCTGAACAACATAAGGTATGCGGACGATACAGTGCTGATTGCGGACACAGAAAGGAAACTACAAGAACTCAAACAGAAAGTAGCAGTGGAGAATGACAAAAAGGGACTACAAATAAACTTTAAGAAAACTGAGTGCATGGTCATCAGTAAAAGATACAACCCAAAATGCCAAATACAGAATCATACAAGTACAAGAATTTAAGTACCTAGGAAGTGTTCTAACAGGAGATGGAAAGTGCGACACGGACATCCGAAAGCGAATTGGCATGGCAAAGGACGCGTTCCAGAAGATGAGCAAAATAATAACACACAGGAAAATCTCAATAGAAACGAAGAAAAGAGTGCTAGACTGCTACGTGATGTCAGTTCTTCAATACGGCTGTGAATGCTGGACAATATCATCGAAAATGAGGACAAAACTGGAAGCGGCCGAAATGTGGTTCTACAGAAGGATGCTACGGATATCGTGGACTGAGCATACAAGCAACGACGAGGTGTTAGAAAGAATGGCAACAAAAAGGAAATTGATGCTGAGCATCAGGAAGAGACAACTGAAGTTCCTGGGACATGCAATGAGGAAGGAGAGCCTGGAGAACCTGATACTGACTGGTCAGATAGAAGAAAGGAGAGACAGAGGAAGGCAGCGGATAACATATTTGCAGGGCCTGATCAGGTGGATGACGGAACGGGGGTTGCCAGGAGCAACAGGAGCAAACATACTAAGAGCCACAAGGGATAGGGAGACGTGGAGAGCCATGATCGCCTACGTCCTGAAGGGACAGGGCACATAGAAGAAGAAGAAGGAATTCATGAGTTGAATTAATGCTATAATTAGTAGATAGGTATGGAGTTAAATGTCGGTTACTAATTTTGACAACTGGTATATAGATGCTGGAATATGAGAAAGGATAGGTCTTAATGGTTATTCAGGTTTGTGTATTTAAACATTACCGTATAAGTAAACTGTTTGCTAATCGTCAATAATTTTGTTTATGTTCATAAAATCTATATCATTATTTTAGATATTAGAAGTGTGTTCAAATTTTTGGTTCGATCGTCAATAAAGTATTTTAACTTTTACCAAAACACACACACACACAAACACACACACATGAATTCGGTCATGAATTGAGTTCTCTCGGCTGCAGGCGTGTGTATATACCGCATATATATAACACGTTAAAATTCTCTCCTTTCTCAGGCGTACGCCGATAGCTTAGGGGTAGACACTCCGACTGATACTTAATCGGTCAATTTTCGATGCCGACTGGAAGCAAGCGGTTTGTTAAGGCACACTAATGAGCTGTGATACAGCGAAACAGGCTTGTATGTGGATGACTACATATATATACATTATTACCGATGGAGTTGTAAAGATTATTTTTCCAATTTATTTTCATTATATATATATATATATATATATATATATATATATATATATATATAGAGAGAGAGAGAGAGACAGACAGACAGACAGACAGACGGACAGACAGACAGACAGACAGAGAGAGCACACTGATATTTAAGTAGAGGCTCAGTTTATTTATCAAAATTCTTCATTAAAATTGGTCTACAGTGCTGCATACTAGAGAAATATTATTCACGGTTAGTCTAGCCGCACGGAATAACTGTGATAAGCAACGCAAGCCTATTTAGGGTGGTATTTATATATATATATATATATATATATATATATATATATATATATATCACTAAACCAAAAGCGTTGAAACAAAATACCTGATTTGTAGTGATATTACAACATACTTATATAATAAATCTGAAACAAGTATTATTTGCTCTACTCTGTATTTAGCACTCTTTTTAGAATAGCATTTTTGTTTTGTTTTGGATATCGGATTATTATTCCATCCATACCAGCTATATATATATATATAAAGAGAGAGAGAGAGAGTGAGAGAGAGAGAGAGAGAGAGAGAGAGTCTCTGTGTGTGTGTGTGTGTGTGTGTGTGTGTGTGTGTGTGTGTTTAGATGTGATAATTCTTAGTGCCAAGATTATTGCTTTTTTTTAGTGGGTTTCTGATAAAAATATATATTTGGCAAGCTGGGTTTTTTATGTTGTATCGAGCAAAAGAGTGAGAAGATCGTCATCGTAGCTGGACGAAATTTCAAATTCGGTATGATTGTGCTCAGGTAAGTGACGAACTTCCTCACATTAATTATATATATATATATATATATATATATATATAAACATCAAATGAGGAATTTCAACAACTGCAACAACTCAGTTGGACCGAACATGTAAATTAAATAAAAAATAATGAAATAATAAAGATGCTGATGTTTCAAACAATTGCAAGACAAAAAAAAAATCGCCTTCACTACCTGAAAGAGTAATAACAGGTATTGGGTTTAAGAAACCTGAAAAGTTGTTTCAATAGAAATATTCAATACATTTCAAGCGACAGTATTACTGGCTGCTCGACCACTAAATATCGAAAGTTTCCTTTTATGGTAACGGCTAATATTACCACAACAGTTTATTGAATAACAGCGACAAGGTATGTCTATTTAACTTTTTATATAGTTTCTTTAGCTTTCAACGGAGATGTTTTACGTCAGGATTATAAATGTTAAAAAGTTCAAATTTCACCTTTTTACATTAGAGTAGTTTCATACCGGATCTGCGTTGTGGTGCAGTAGATATCGACTCAGAAGAAATTCCAGTTGAATTCTTTGCATTCACTTACACACAAATACTCTTGGGAAAAGGTATTAATTCGTCTCTTTCCTCCAGTTATGGGTTAAATAACAGGACAAATTGGGTTCTATAGCCTTGGCTGGCAGTCAGTCTACCGCAAAAGTAATGGCAACCTACAACGAGATAATCTTCTGCCCAGTCAGTCATGCCTCTTTCGAGACATGATCTTCCAAAGCGTGTATCACGTATGGCACTTAACTGATTGACTGAATATAATAGTTGAAAACATGATTAAGGCACCTACTGGGCATAAAGTGGGGGGACAGTTTTATGTTTTTATGAAGTAATAGACTGATCCACTATTAATTACTACTTCATAATTTAATATATCTCTTCCCTCTCTAGCTAGGAGTTAAATAACAGGACAGATTGGGTTCTATAGCCTTGGTTGGCAACCAGTCTACCGCAGAAAGCAATGGCAACCTAGTGCGGGATAATCTTCTGCCCAGTCAGTCGTGTCTCTGTCGAGACATGATCGCCCAAGCGTGTTTCACGTATGGCACTTAACTGACTGAATGAATATAATAGTTAAAACTTCTACTGGGCACAAAGTGGGGGATCGTTTTTCTATTGTTATGAAGTAATAAACTGATCCCCAACTAATTACTAGTTAATAATATAATACATCTCTTCATCCTCTAGGTATGAATTAAATAACAGGACAGATTGGGTTCTATAGCCTTGGTTGGCAACCAGTCTACTGCAGAAAGCAATGGCAACCTACTGCGGGATAATCTTCTGCCCGGTCAGTCATGTCTCTTTCGAGATATTATTGCATAAAGCGTGTATCACGTTTGGCACTTAACTGACTTTCATAACAGCTGTACCGCAATGCTATACTGCTCGACTATGTTGCAGGTTCGATCTCAGCCGGGTCATAGGAAAGATTTTTTTTTAAATCGACGCTCTTTATCAGTAACAAAGAGAAGCATGAAGGGTAAGTGGAGAAATCCAGGGATAGGAATTGCACCCACTCCTACAACAAGGTAACAGCGAAAGAAAAGGGATCATTAGGGTCGCTCTCGACCTAGCGGTCGTCAAAACTTTCTTATTCTCTACAGTCTTTAAAACACATATTGCTATTTAGTTATAGACACGTTTCTTTTAGAAAAAGATATTTTATTTAATCTTGTGAGTTTCTTTAATTGAGTTTGAGTTTTGTTTAACGGCATATCAACACCTCTGTGGGTTATTTAATGCCGAAAGGGTGGGATTTTACGCTTTTTGGGTTGGGTGGTTATAGTGAGAAGGCTAATCCAGTCAGATTTTAACGAATTTTTTTTTTAAATTTTTGAAAAACTGAAAATGTCTTTCAGTTTTATATTCATAAAAAATTTTTCTGGGAATATATATACTTTTTTTTTTATAGAAGGTTGTGGTTATAATTTTTTTTTTTTTGTTGGTAATATTTTTCCTTCAAAAAAGTATATATATATATTTTTTTTTATTTTATAAAAGTTTATTTTTCTGTGTATATTATTATAAAATCTTATTTTATTTTTGATACTTTCATATTGTTTTACCATTTGGGGGCTAGCTATTTGCCCATAGCTGGGACCCTAACAGGTGCTACCACTCCGCGTCAGGGAGGACCTGAGAACAACAGCAATTAAGAGGTGGTTCCATTCTCCTCACAACCTCCTAATCAGAGGCCTTGTTGTCGGATGCATTTAACTGTCATGCTTTTATAGAATAATGGTTTCTAGACTTTTCATTCTTTCTTTACATTTTCATTCTAATTTCTCTCTCCGTAGGAAACTGTGTATTGAAGTGCGTATAAAAAAATTTAAAAAAGCACGTTTAAATTCAGTTTCATTATTAGAGATGACGTCAATTTTAATTAACTTAAATTCTAAATCCAATCTAAAAACGCCGAAATTTGTCAAGCACAATCTGCTAAATATACTGATCATGTGCAAATTCTTGATCTTAATTGTAGTTAAAGCCGAAAATAATCGGATGCATAAAAATGAACTTTGGACAGTTTAACATTTTTTTAATTTTGATTCAGATTGTGGTGAACAAAACAAATTGTAAATTTAGAATTCAAATCTGACTCATTATTTTTGGTTAGAAAAAAAATAAATAAAAGAATTTCCTGGAATCTACAAACTTTGCACACCAAACTCACGTAATTTCACACCTCGACGTGAAACGTTTTTCGGCAAATAGCAATCTAGGAAACATCTGAAAAAAAAAATTCAAATAATCTTTAATTATAAAATATATATATATATATATATATATATATATCAAATTCCTTTAACGGATCCTTTTTGCAAGCCGACGCGAATTTGTTTATCGCCCAATGGGAAGTCCAGAATTATATCCAGGTGTGAATACCCAAATTACCTGTTTAGATCCCCAGAAAACGAAATAAAAGGACAAGACAAGAAGACAGTCACAGTAGAGAAAATACGAGCATAATTAACACGCCCCTTGACAAACTTCAAGCGATCGTATTATTATAGCTTATCTTTTTCTCTCAACTA
The DNA here is from genome assembly GCA_037127315.1 of Ascarosepion bandense. Classification (NCBI taxonomy): domain Eukaryota; kingdom Metazoa; phylum Mollusca; class Cephalopoda; order Sepiida; family Sepiidae; genus Ascarosepion; species Ascarosepion bandense. Next base: position 252,811 of record JBBBDQ010000831.1, read on the forward strand.
CTTTTCTTCACTGTTCACCAATCCACTTAATAACTGACCGGCGCCCGAAGGACTGAGCGGAGACTTCAAAGACACTTCTAACAAACAAACGCTCACACATACATACGCATATACTCTTTCAACAATTACTACTATGAACATTTTAACGACCTTGTACCAACCCAAAAGACCTTACTTTTATTTGTAAAAACCTCAATTGATATATATATATATATATATATATATATATATATAATTATTGTTTCTATATACTATTTGATTTCCTTGTTTTATACCCCTCTTATAATGGGCTATTTACTAACAAGGCCAAATCAAGCTAATCTGTGCGGGATATGTTTTGAAAATTTGTCTGGGCGTTTGAAGTCTTAAAGCTTATTTTATTTATTTTATTATTACAAGTTATTATTATTATATTTACTTTATTTGACATTGTGTAACATTTGAATGTGCGTTGTGATGAAGTGGATATCTCCTCGAAACGAGAAATCGGAGAGCCGAGTTCGAATTCCAGTTGAATTCGTTGCATTCATTTACGCGCAAATGCCCTTGGGAAAGATATTAATCCGTCTCTTCCTTCCAGTTATGTGTTAAATAACAGGACAGATTGGGTTCTATAGTCTTGGCTGGCAAGCATTCTACCGCAGAAAGCAATGACAACCTACTGCGGGATAATTTTCTGCCAAGTTAGTAATATCTCTTTCGAGATATGATCGCCCAAAGCGTGTATCACGTATTGGTATTTAACTGAACATTTGAATGTTAAATTGCTTTATGCTACAAATATTTTCTTTTTAAAGAAAAGTTAAAGTAATTAAAATTTTTGGATGCTTGCATCTTTTAATTTTTTTTTTTTTTAGTTTTCTTGACTTTTTGTTAACCAATTATTGAATCAGTAATGGATTATACTATGTTTTCGTGACTCATAATAAGTGAAAACTTAGTAATTTTTAAAAAAATATTTCAAAAACATTTTTTTTACTATTTAAAAAAAAACAATTTTTTTCAATAGTAGTAGATAGGTCGTCTTATCTATTACTACTCCCATTTCCATCTAACAGAAGTGGAAATTCATCTATTGTTTCCTGTTTAGGAAGGGGCTCCTAGTTTCTTTTCTCTGCTCAGATGTCAATAGTGATGCTGTCACGAGTTTTTTCTGATGTATGTGAATTGTGGAAATGGTTTTTTATACTAAGGGTAGCGAGTTAAGGATATTCAGGCTGCTGCTTCCGACTGGTAGTAAGAAACCCAAACACTTGCGTAGCGTCTTTTAGCGGGTGCTCTGATCAACAGTTGAATAATATCGAGGTTCTTGTTCTCTCATGAATGGGTGTCCCTTCAAGTGCCTCCGATTTGACGATCGACTACTACTATTTCTCCTTAGCGAAATAACTTTAAATCATGACAACATATGAATAATATAAAGCTAAACTAGCGAAGCAAAAAAGCACCTAAACTCCTCAGCAACTCTTTCTCTAATGTCCGTCGTATCCGTACCAACTTTTGCAGTGTGAAATCGTTCCTCAACGAAATGTATCCTTACATCAAAGCACTCTGCGAAACTAACCTGAACCCTACAATTGCCTCTTCTGATTTCTCGATTCCTGGATAGCTTCCTCTCTTTAAGGAGAAGGACACCAATGTCCACATGCATGGTCTAGGTGTTTATGCCAGCGAACATCTCTCTCTCTCTCTCTCTCTCTCTCTCTCTCTCTCTTGCTATAGAGATCTTTCTTGTATCTCCTGCCCATTCCTACATGTGTCTCTGTAAACGCAGATATATAAAGCCTCTAGCACCTAAAGATAGAATAAAGAGTGAGATCGGGCCACAACAGTGAACTAATCTACACTAAAATTTGCAGCACACTTTCTATTCTCTAAAAAGTGCTCACAAATGGCCGATTCGTAAGTATTTGGAACGATTCCATTTCGAGGCAACTTATCTTAGTGGGGACATGTTGCTTTATTCTCATTTCAAGACGCTGTGTTGTTCTTGCTATGTAGTCAGCTCCTCAACTACAACAGTATTCATAAATAATGAAATTAATTTCGTGGGGAGAAGGAACATCCATATGTCCAGAACATGATATGAGCCGGGAATATATATATATATATATATATATATATAAATTAAAATAAATTTTCAAAATTCAAAAATGTTCAATGAACATTTCAACATGAAATCCCTAAAAGAGATCTCACGTATTCTCAGCAACAGTCATTATTCCAAAATGAAAATAAAAATAAAATTAAAAAGAGAAATAAAAAAATAAAAAAATAAATAACGGTTAAGATTTGAGAAATTTACGTCACAAAAATATTTTTTGAAAATCAGTCTATTTTTGGTTTTTACTTTTAGATGGAGTTGTAAGTGAAGAGATGGAAAATTTGGTATGTCTAGCTTTACAAAGAAAAAGAGTTAAGGAAGGGAAGTCGTTAAATTGAGAATTGGGTTAAACAAAACAGAACAGAAAGGGAAGGGGCGGGAAAAAATATAGAGAAAAAATAAAGCAAGGGGAAAAAATATCTTTTCGCTCTCCTGTCATGCAACCCCCTGTGCACCAGTAGCAGTACTGTCTTGCTTGGATTGAAATTATTATAAAAAAGTATATATATATATATATATATATATATATATATCCCAAAATTTATTTTAATTTATATATATATATATATATATATATATAAATTAAAATAAATTTAAAAATTCAAAAATGTTGAATGAACATTTCAACATGAAATCCCTAAAAGAGATCTCACGTATTCTCAGCAACAGTCCATATTCCAAAATGAAAATAAAAATAAGATTAAAAAGAGAAATAAAAAACAAAAACAAAAACAGACTGATTTACAAAAAAAAAAAAAATTGTGACGTAAATTTCTCTAATCTTAACCGTTATTTATTTTTTTATTTATTCATTGAACGTTTTTGAATTTTGAAAATTTATTTTAATTTATATTGGCTCTGTAATTTTAATCACATTGAGCTCTCCTCCTGTATCATTTTTTAATATTAAAATTTTTAATATTAATTAGGATCAGGTTCTTGGGATTTACCTTCCTACTTTTCCGTTTTGGATGAAAGTATTTTAATAAAAAAAATATATATACACATATATATATACCTATCCTTCTTACCATCATAATATTCACTTTGTACGAACTCCCCTTATATTCATTTCACACATCTCATTCAGTAATCCCCTAACTCGACAGTCTCACGAGCCTTGTATTATGTGATATCTGCCATAAAACATTTCTCGCTGCTACTTCAAGAAAGTCTCAAAGACATCAGCAGAAAATGAATTACTATTTCAACCACGAGGCAGACACTTAGATAAATTCTTGTAAGACGAAGCACGGACCTTTTTTCAGAGTGGGATTTTTCCAATAGTCATTACAAGTAAATTACATGTGAAGATAACAAAAAAAATGATGAAGCCACAAGGAACTTCAGGAATAATTGCACGGGAGTGAGTTTGTGTGAGGATTCGGGAAGTTAGCTCGGCAATGGCCACACAATTTAATTCCCAAATACTTATCTCCAAGGTGACATGAAATTGCTTTGGCCTCTGGCACAACCGACGAATTTTGGAGAACACCGAGGAAATGGCGAATATAGGGAAATAAAGTAAAGGGGAAGGATTTTTCCCCCTTTTTCCCCTTACTCCACGATGCAACGTTAAAAGCTGTGTAGCGTCAGCCATTGACCATGACAAAAAAAGAAAAAAAAATGTAATTTGTTCAAGTTGCTCGTCTGATTACCTCACTTTCTGATTGGTTAAGTGTCTGCGGCTGCGCGAAACGCTCATATCAATCGACTGGCGCGAGCTATGGAAAAGCGCGCCACTTTCAACAATGAAAAGAACAAGAATGAATTGGAAAAACCTAAAAATGAATTGCGATACTTGTAACTCTATTTCTAGATCAAATTCTGTCTCCCAATTATAATAGAAGTACACACACACACACACACACACACACATTATGAAATAGTAATTGTAGTGCATTGGATATCGTCTCGGAACGAGAAATCAGGGAGCCGAGTTCGAATTCCTACTGAATTCATTGCTGTCACTTACGCGCAAATAACTTAGGGAAAGGTATTAATCCGTCTATTCCATCCCGTTATGGATTAAGTAACAGGACAGATTGGGTTCTATAGCCTTGGTCGACAACCAGTCTACCGCAGAAAGCAATGGCAACCTACTGCGGGATAATCTTCTGCCAGTTACATATATATATAAAATATTATTTGCATTAGCATTTATATGATATATATATATATATATATATATATATATATATATATATATATATAAAATAAGATAAGTTTTCAATGTTCACAATTGTAGTTGTATGATCATTTCAACATGAAATCCCTAAGAGAGATTTCACATGTCAGCAACTAACACTTTTTTGAAAATGAAAAAAAATGAAAAAAAGACGGTTAAGAACTAAGAAATTGACGTTGCAAAAAAATTTTGATTTGCAATTAATTTTTTTTTGTGACGCAAATTTCTTAGTTCTTAACCGTCTTTTTTGTTCATTTTGAAAAAGTGTTAGTTGCTGACAATATGTGAAATCTTCCTTAGGGATTTCATGTTGAAATGATCATACAACAACAATTTTGAATATTGAAAACTTATTTTATTTTATATTAGCTCTGTAATTTTAATTACATTGAGTTCTCCACCTGTATCATTTTTTATTATTAAAATTTTGATATTAATTAGGATCGGGTTTTCGGGATTTACCTTCCTACTTTTCCGTTTGGATTAATGTTATTTTTAAAATATATATCAGAGGTAGAATCGTCGACTGACGCCACTTCGGTCAGGTTTCAATACTGGGTTAAAAGCAATCGGAGTCTAGCCGTACTGATGAGCTGTGATACAACGAAACAGATCTGTCTGCGGATGAGTATATATATATATATATATATATATATATATATATATAGCTGAGCAGTGTTATTTCAGTCATGCCGACTTCAAAGTTTCGTCAAGGCATTTTTGTGATGTCTTTACACACACATATTATTTTATATGCATTAGTATTTATATGATTTGAAATATATATATATATATATATATATATATATATGAAATGAATTGTTTCAACATTATTTTTTAAATATATATATTTATACATATATATGTTTATATATCTATATGTATGTTTATATATTTATGATTTATATATATATATATGTGTATTTATATATATGTGTTTTATATATATATATATATATATATATAGTCTTTGAAATTTGAAAATGAAATCACCCCCAAATCATTTTACTCGACCAACTCTATTTTCTTAATAGTCGCCTTACGTATACATAGCGTGAATCGCTGACGGAAAACAACAAAAAAAAAAATTAACTAAAATTTAGAACGTGTTGTGAAGAATTTAAACAATTTTAAAATTAATAATAACAAAATTTGATTTTTCCTATTAGTAATAGCATAAATCTTTTGATGATAAAAATTTGTTTTTATTTAGTTTGAGTCCTTTTAACATCATGATATGCTTTTTTTTGGCAATTGAGTGGAGGTACCTAAATTCGTAGTTTCTTTCTTCTGTTTGACTACAACGTCCATCTCATAGATGATAAAGAATAAAAAATCTGATTTTCTCAACGATTTCTATAAAAAAATTAGTTTGTTTTTCAATGCATGGTTTAAAGAAACATGCGTATTTTTTCTTTCTTTCAAATTTTCGTTTTTACTTTTCGTAAACGGGGAGGAAATATAGATGTCGAGTCAAGGATAATTAATATTTTTCCAAATGAGTTTCTAAAAACCTGTGATCTGGGCGACAGAGACATTTTGGCTCCACTCTGGAAGCGTTAATTAAACGAAAGTTTACACTGACCGGGACGATAAAAGCGAGACAAGAACTAGTCAGATCTTGCTTTGGTGATTGTGGGATGTCATTCTCTTTAATTTAACAACGTAAAATTTCCGACGTAAATCAGGCGCCATGCATAAGTCCAAAGATTTCAATAATGTCATTGTAGGTCATTCTAAGTAAGTGGTGAATCTTCAATGGCATACTTTTGGGTTGTAAAAGGAAACAGATTTCTTTTTCCTATATTTGAAGGAACACGTTTCATTGCGAGATTTTTATCGACCGCGGGCGAGTGAAGCAATAAACTAATCGCCTAATTAAGTTTTTAATCGACTGAGTCGATCGGGTGAGTGAAATCTCAAAGGCTGTATATTATCAGTTGTTTTGTTTTAGTGGATACGCTTGTTTGTACAGAGGATCGTGTTTTCCATATGAATTTTGCCTACATACCCACTCATTCAAGAAACTTTATCATGAAGGTGTGTCTCTCAAATGCTCCGGAAGATAAACGTATTTCAGACTGTTAAAATAATCAGGAATTCTTTTTAAACATGTGTGATTACTAAAAATCTACTTTTATTTTGATGAAAGATAATATTGGATTAAAAATAAAATCAGTTCCTTATATATTAAAAATTGAGGTATACCGGTTACTTTAGGTTTCAAATACACTTCGAGTTTAGCCGAGTAAAATTATTATCATAATCCTCTGTTGATTGCAGTTAGGGGAAATCTCAAACTAATGGCTATAACTTGATATCTCAGACCATCATTTTATACATATATATATATATATATATATATATATATATATTAAAAAGGGATTAATTCAAAGATGTTGAATGGCCATTTCGATATGAAGATCCCCACGGGGGACGACACATCACCTCAGCAACAGAAAAATCCTTTCAGAAACTGGAGAAAAATTAGTCTACTTTTCCTTTTTAAATAGATTGCAAAGAAATTAAAAAATAAATAATAAAATAAAAATAAAAATATAGAAATGGCCATTGCACATCTTTGAATTAATCCTTTTTTAATATATATATTTGCTCTGTAATATTTTATTACATGGAGCTCTCTTCCTGTATCATTTTTTAATATTAAAATAAATTTTTAATATTAATTAGGATCGGGTTTTTTGGAATTTACCTTCCTGCTTTTTTCCCTTGGATTGAAGTATCTGAATTAAAATATATATATATATATATATATATAATGTTCTGGCACCCTAGTAGTCCAGACCTGAATCCATCCTTGCGACTATTATCTATGGGGCGTACTTAAGAGACAGCCCAACAAGCGTGCACACAATACTGTCGACTCCCTGAGGACTGCCATCATCGAGGCCATGCCCAACTTGTCCAGGAAGCAGGTGACCAATGCCTGTAAGAGGTTTCAGCCTCATGTGGAGGGGGCTGGATCGAATAATATGGTAAAGGATAGATCAGACAACAATGTTATAAGGCAATTTGTCATGTAAATCCTTGTCATTCAGAATAAACACAATTTTTCTTTCAGTATACGTTTTTCCGGATTGTAGTGCACAACCTTTGATTGACTGTTAATTACTTAGTTGCTGGTCATAATAAGGTTAGACCATTGCACATTTGTATTAAAAAATGTTCAATAAATTATATTCTGAAACTTTTGAATATTTTCCATTTGTAAACGAGTTAGTACGCGACCTAGGTTTCTACCATGAGTTGCGTCTTTAGGCGATTTGCAATAACTTAGACATGGAATATATATATATATATATATATATATATATATATATATATATATATATATAATTTTTAAACGAGTAATTTCGCTACCTTGTTTTCCACCATGAGTGGTTTCTTCAGGCAATTTTTAATAACAAAAATAATAAATTTAATTCATATCATATATATAAATTTATATATAAAGTATTTCCTCATATCGTAAAATCATTTTCATATTTTAAATCAGGTTATATTTGCATTAAAGCATTGTTGGGGCATTTAATAAATTTAATAACAGTTATTAAAAATCGCCTGAAGAAACCACTCATGGTGGAAACCAAGGTATCGAAATTACTCGTTTAAAAATGAAAAATATTCACAAGTTCTACAATATAATTGTATAGAACACTTTTTAATACAAATGTGTACTGGTCTAACCCTAATAGGACCAAAAACTAAGTATTAAACAATCAATACGTATATATATTAGAACATGTGCAATTTTTTTTATAGATATCCACTATAAACTGTACATTTTGTTTCGACATTTGACTTACAATATATATCGAGCAATGTTTAAATTAATGTTTTGGACGTTGTAAATTTTTCCCTCGTTCCTTATTCACTCGGATCTCGGATATATATATATATATATATATATATATATATATATATATATATATGAAAACATTAATATATATATATTTATATAAATTAGGAATTACAGTGTGTGTGTGTGTATACGTGCACATACGCAACTATATGATGTTTGGGCAGTTTATAATTCATTTTAGATTCAGTTGTCTTAAAATTCATTCGAGAATAGAAAGAAGTACGCTTAAGACAAGCCAAGACTGATTTCCGCAAAACATATTTAAATACATATGCATAATACCAGAAAAATTAAATAAAAAATTAATTAAATGTCTCTTATTGGTCGTTTTCAACAAAACATGCTTAAAAGAAAGGTTGCTGCCTAATTATACATTAATTCATATAGTCCTACGCAGACGGATCCGCTTTGCTCTATCACAGCTCATCAGTACGGTTAGACATCCGATTGCTTCTAGCCAAGATTGAAACCCGACTAAATTGACATAAGAGATTCTACCTTTTTTTTCAAAGCCTACCATTCCTCCATAGTGCTCAATCAGGGTGTCAGAGCGTAAATAGTCATCTGCATATATATATATATATATATATATATATATATATATATATATATATTAAGGAAGCGTGCGTACGCGAGTTTATGAGTGTTTAAACAATAGCAAAAAAAAATCGAACCTCATTTTCTGCGTGTATTGAAAAATGACCTTGATTTGTTGCGAAAGTCAATGTCGCCTTGGTCTATCGACAGAGAAAAGGATATCGGACATGAATATTATAATGGATCACTGACCCTCCCAGCGTTAAAAACAATGGCTGTTTCTCCGGTGCTTTAGGAAATTTGGCACCAAATCAACCAGGCGTACCATCTGCCAGACGAATGTTTAGCCAACGCCATTGGTTTTATCAATATGTGAGTAAGTCTTTGAATAGAAGCACTGAAGAGCAAAGGAAGTAGGACCAAGGAACTGACAACAAAATAAACGGCACAAAACGCATCATTCACAGTTTGGCATTCGCTTACCCATATATACTTATATATGAGCTTGGATCGTATATATATATATATATATCTTTATACACTACCGGCCATAATTATTAGGTCATCTCAGTTTTTAAAAGAAATTATATATTTCATACTATTTTTAGTATTTGTTGCCAAGTGGATAATTCTAAATGAAAATAGAATGATTCTTTTTTAATACTGCATAATAATATGTGCATCAAATGAACTGTCCTGGTGTCCAGTTTTTGTGACCTCTACCTCATGCCAGTTTCTTCTTAGTGGCTGGCTGAAGCAAACGCTTCCTGGCTGTCTTGTAAAGTTTTGCAAAATAATAAAAACAAAAGAACCATTCTATTTTCATTTAGAATTATCCACTTAGCAATAAATACTAAAAATAGTATGAAATATGTCATTTTTTTTTTAAATATGTCATTTTTTTTTTTAAATATGCCATTTCTTTATTACTATGGTTTATAAATTCATAGTATCACTACACAAACATTTTTGCGTTTCGAAGCCCTGTATCTGGGCTGCTTCTTCTTCAGGTGATTTAGTTGATATGAGAATTATCTAGTTGAAAAGACCGTTTATTTGTGTTGGATTTGTTTTTTTAGGTGTTAGTGGGGTTGTAATTTGAATTCTGTTGACCTTTTTAACGTCTTAGGGTTAAGTGTTTGTTGATGGCTAAGTTCAGGATAGGATTTCCTATTTATCTTGTGTGGGTGTAGGCTGCTGGCGCCGTGCGTGTTGTTATTTGGTTTAAGGGGTTAGTAGGTGTTGTTTTGTTTTGGGGCTGGTTGCTTCTTACTTTAATTTTGGTTATTTTGTATTGGGGTGTTTTTTTTTTTTGCTTTTTTAGTTTTTTACAGTGTCGATATTTTCTTTTATTTTTCTACTATTTTACTGTAGCTTCACTTTTATTGCTGGTATGGTGTGGGGTTTGTTGTCTTTTTCTGGTTATTTATAGGGTTGGTTGTGTGTATTTTTTACATTTCTTAGGGGGTGGGGTTCGTGGAGGGTTCTCGAGGGGGGTGTTTATTTGTTTACTTAAATTTTAGCGTGAAATATTTTAGATGTTTTCATAGTACTGATAATTCGTCTCTACGGTTTAATAAATCGTTACTATTGGGGTACTGTAGAATGTGTAGCTTTTCACTGAGACAAAAAGGGCAGATTTCGTCAAGTGAGTTGCAAATTCTAGTTTTTTCTAGGATTTTCCATTTTACTTTGGGTTTCTGTTTTGAATCATTTAGCTTCCAAAAGTATGTAGAAAGGGATGTTTGGTTTCGGTATAAGCTGTTTTTAAATGAGGTTAGGTGCAAGTACCAGCGCTGCTTAAAAGTATTCTTAGTTGATCCGATATACACTTTATTTATAGTTGGATTTTTGATGGATGTTATGTTGCATTGATAGATTATTGAGTTTGTTTCACATTTATTTTGTTCTAGGGTTTCTACAATTGCACATGTTTTCGTTGTTGTGTTTGATTGTATTTTGGTTGTCGGTTTTGTTTTGATCTACGTGTTGATTTAGGATATATTTGTTATGGTTTGTTATGATTTTTTTTCTAGGTTGTTTGTGCAACTGTAGCTTAGTTTAAGTGTATTTTTGTTGAAGAGTTTACTGAGAGGGTTATTTATGGGGAAATGTTTTTTAATTAAGTTCCGGAACTTTTGTCCTAGCTTGGTGTTGATCATTTGGTTGAAAGGAGGTGCGTACCAAATGATTTTTCTGTTTCTATTTTTCTTGTTGAGGTTCTTGTTTGTTATGTATTGGATGTCTTGGTTTCTGCAGCCGATTTTTTTTAATGACTTGTTGTAGAGAACTTTGTCTTTGTTGAATATTTCTTTGTTAGACGAGTTTTGGCTGATTCTATGTTCTATGGAAGAGGGTATATGTTTGATTATACTAGGGGGGTGGTTTGACTTTGGGTGGATGTCTAGTGGGTATTCATTGGGCTTTATGTATGGTTGGTAATTGTTGTTAACTAAATCTAGTGTGACATCGAGGAAGTTTGCTACTTTTAAATTTGTGTTAACTATAACTTTTAGGTTGAAATCTTTGAATTCTCTATGTATGAGTTTTCTTATTTTGTCTGTTTTAAAGTGTGTGGAGTTTTTTACTATCATTAGACCGTCGTCTCTATATAGCCCTATGTCTTGTGTGTTAATGTCTTGTGTTAATGTAATATATATATATATATATATATAAAAGTCAACCATCCGTCCGTGCATGGAGTACTGCTGCCATTTATGGTCAGGTGCCCCTGCCGTTCTCCTCAGTCTTCTTGACAAGCTCCAAAGGAGGGTCTGTAATGTGATAGGTACTGATCTGGCGACTCGACTGCAGCCACTTCCCCATCGTCGAAATGTGGCCTCCCTTTGTCTCTTCTATAAATACTTTCATGGCTTCTGCTCGGATGAGCTTAAGTCACTGATGCCTCCTCAACAGGTGTTTACTCGTGCAACCAGACTGGCAACTGGGTCCCACCCATTCAGTCAGGTTAGCCAAATGCAGACGACAATTCTACTCCTGCAGCTTCCTCTCTCGCACTTCCCGCCTGTGGAACTCACTCCCGTATTCTTGCTTTCCTGACGGCTACAACCTCCAGAAATTTAAATGCAATGTCAATACTCATCTACTAACCACTGGCCTCTAGCTCTCTCCCCTCCCCTGTATAACCTTCCCTTTCTCTCCACCTATGTATCTGTCATCGCACCTGCTTTCTCAGCGTTCTATTGTTCCTTTCTAACTAGTTTGTACTCCTCACTCTTTTCTAATTAATCTTTTTACATTTATGTAACCCCCTGCACATCAGTGGCGTTCTCGCCTTGCTCGGGGTGAAATGATTAAAATATATATATATATATATATATATATATACAAATGAACAAGGAACGAAGAAAATAATTGCAACATTCAAAGCATTAATTTAAAACAGTGCGCAATATAAAAATAGAGCAATGTATATTTATTATAAACTATACCTTAGAACATGAACAAAATACAAGCTACTACAGAATTGTACATTCTGTTTCGACATTGAAAAAACAATGTCTCATCAGATAGTTAATAATAATCGTAATAAACGTTTTATTAAAAGAAAATAAAAAAATTCCTTTTATTTTTAGAAATCTTTTTGTACGAGGTAAGAAAATATTAAAAAAGAGAGGAAAAAAGAAAGAGGGCATAAAAGATGAGAAAACAAAAAGAGAAATCAAGAAATGGAGAAGAAAGAGGAAATAGAATGAGACCGATGAAACAAAAAAGCAAATAAGAAAACTAGAGAGAAAATAACTGAGAGGGAAGAGCCAATGGAAACGGCTAAGAGAAAGAAATTTTAAAGTTAGGCAGGAAGTCAATTGTAGGCAGATATAGATGTCGGTTACATGGTGTCTTGGGCTTAAGAAAGAGGAAAAACCGAGAAAATGCACAAAGGGAAGATATATATATATATATATATATATATATATATATATATATATATATATATATATATGTGTGTGTGTGTGTGTGTGTGTGTGTGTGTGTAAAGAAAAAAATTGACATCGTCTGGGTTCGCAAAAAAAAAAAAGAAAGAGAATTGTAACTAAAAATTAATTTTTTGTCTGTTAATTTTAATTTTGTTTGTTTGTTAATTTTTTGTCGGTTAATTTTTAGTTACAATTCTCTTTCTTTTTTTTTGCAAACCCAGACGATGTCAATTTTTTCTTTTCTTATTTATTTGATTTTATTTGATTTTTTTCTTTTTCTTTTTCTTTTTCCTTTCCTTTATTTTTCCTTTTTATTTTTATTTTCTTTTTTTAATTTCTTTGCAATCTATTTAAAAAGGAAAAGTAGACTAATTTTTCTCCAGTTTCTGAAAGGATTTTTCTGTTGCTGAGGTGATGTGTTATCCCCCGTGGGGATCTTCATATCGAAATGGCCATTCAACATCTTTGAATTAATCCTTTTTTAATATATATATATATATATATATATATATATATATATATATATATATATAATGATAGAAAAATAGAAAAGAATGTAGGAAATGTGTCACAAATTAACATGTTTTATTTTTATTGAAGCTTCTTCAAAGATTGTGTTAAAGATAAAAACAAATTATTCAGAAATCTGATTAAAAATGAAAATGTTTTACAAAGACTGGAATTTTGTTTGGGGTTTCCATATACATTTTGAATCTATGTATATGTCAAGTTTTTAGCATGTGTATGTATGCATAGAAAGGCATGTCTGTTTACATGTATGTGTGCGTAGTAATACGCGTGTCATGTGTATCAAAACGATGACAATTTATAAAATATATGTGTGAGAAATGTGTAAAATGTATGAGTGCTTGTGTTTGTTAGTCGGTAACATTAGTTAATATATGTCTACATATATGTGATATAATTTTTTTCCCTATCTCTCTCCCTTTATATATTGAATGACCCTTCTACGAGGGTCATTCAATAAATAAGGTGAATTTTTTGGTAAAAGGACTTCTACGAGGGTCATTCAATAAATAAGGTGAATATTTCGGTATAAGGACTTCTACGAGGGTCATTCATTAAATATGGTGAATTTTTCGGAATAAAAACTTCTACGAGTATCATTCAATAAATAAGGTGAATTTTTCGGTATAAGGACTTCTACGAGGGTCATTCAATAAATAAGGTGAATTTTTAGGTATAAGGACTTCTACGAGGATCATTCAATAAATAAGGTGAATTTTTCGGTATAAGGACTTCTAATACAAATAGAAGCTTACTTTTAAAAAATTTTTTCTTTCCTTCTTTTTCAAAAGGATTTAACTTTTTTTGTGGATTGAAAAAAAAAAACTTTGAGAGTTTTGGAGATTAACAATAATGGCCGACCAAGAAACAAGTTCCAGGATTGAACAGAGGTCAGTTATCAAGTTTTGGTTGCTGAAGTGTGTAAACCAGTTAAAATTGATAGGAGAATGTCAACTGTGTATGGTGCCACACGTTTCAGCCAAAAAATGTCTACAAGTGGGCTAAATTGTTTAAAGAAGGATGGAGCAGTGTTGAGGGTGAAGACAGGCCTGGAAGCTTACAGAAGTGAGGTCTCCTGAAGTGATCGCACCAGTCAATTATCTCATTCAGTCTGAGAGAAGGGTTACAGAGGATGACATTGCAAGGTTAATGAATTGAATGCAGCTATCAAATTGAACGCTTTCGGTCAATGGAGTTTGTTTACATCCTGTGATTAACCTGCTGTGAAAGCTGTCTGTCTCTGCCGATACGCCGATAGCGCTGTGGTAAGATATTCGCCTAATGACGAATATCAGTCGAATTTTGATCCCGGCTTGAAGCAAAACCTTATTAATCTAGCTACACTGAAGAACTGTGATATTACGAAACAGTCTTGTCTACAGATTATTACATTAGATTATTACATAATATATATATATTTGTACCATTTAACTGAAAATCTGCTCTGAATTGAAAAATAATGAATCCAATAAAACTATGATATTATTTAATTGGAAAAGCTTGTTATTGTCTTTGTAAATAAGTAATATTAAAAAGCATTATTGCCTGAAGAAATAAAATTTTTCTGATGAATAATGAATTTTTACAAGAATTTTTTCAATTTTTCTTTTACATTTAATTATAATAATTCATAATAGTTTAAAATCGTGTAAAATTCTGTATTGGACTATTTATTGGATGTGATATAATAATTAAGTGGAAACGAAATTTACGAGTCCAAAATTGCAAAGATTAATAAGCGTAGTTACGCCTTCCTATTTTTAAAATAATTTTTAATTTATTATATTTTTACCTTATTTTCATGTATGGTAGATTGAAATTGCCATTATTATGAAAATGTTACGTAATTTAAGAGTTTTGTCCCTTAACTTAGATTTATGAAAATTGTCGGTTTTGGGCATGCGTACAACCTGTCATCACCAAATCAGTCAAGAATCCGTCAAACTTTCGATCAGATGAAAACGACTAATCGTTAATAATTTGTTGTATATTACTTTTTTATGCTATCAGTAAGTAATATTTTTTAAATCAGCTTAATTTAATTTTCAATTTTCTAAAGTGTCAGAAATCTTTTGAAATATTTTAAAAATCGATGAATTTTTGTTTGTTTACAAATTTCTTAAAATTAAGAAAATCGCTTTTAAAAAAATTTAAGAAATCGAAATTAAATGTGACTTTCACATCTATATAACTTATATCTAAAATACACCAGAAATTTATACTTAATGGAAATAATAAATTTAATCATTGGCTTTTAATTAAAACTAAAATGAAATCTTCAAGAATATTTTTTCATTTTAAAAATTTCATTTTAGAATTAGCTATCGAAAATTTATGCTGAAAAATGGAGGTACCTATATATATATATATATATATATATATATATATATATATATATATAAGATGTATGACAAATCGGAAAAAGCTTCGTTTAATCTAGCCAATTTCATTTGCCTTATATATATATATATATATATATATATATATATATATATATAAGGATCGTTTAATCAAGCCAATTTCATGTTCCTTATATATATATAAGGAAAGCCTTTTTCAGATTTGTCATACATCTATATATATATATATATATATATATATATATATATATATATATATAGAGAGAGAGAGAGAGAGAGAGAAGGAGAGTGAGAAAGTGAGAGAGAAAGGGAGAGAAAAAGAGTGATAGCTAGAAAGAAAGAGTGATAGAATGCTAACGCAAGCATAATCGGAGGGCGAGTAAAAGATAAATAAAGAGATATTAATATGATCAGATATCGTGAGTGTGGGAGAGAGAGGTGAGATAAATTGATATGCATTCCTTGGCACAAGTATATAAATACACACACACATATATATATATATATATATGTGTGTGTGTGTGTGTGTGTGTGTGTGTGTGAAAAGAGAGGAGGTGAGTTTGAATTGTTCAGAGAGAAGGAAAAGACACATAGAGAAACAGATGCCCATATACTGAGATATGGAGAGACATTAGTCTCTACAAACAGAAAGAGAGAGAGAGACTGAGAGAATCAGAGATGGACAGTAGGTAATGGGACTCGCAAACAACTTTTCCTTTCAAACAAACGCTGGATATAAATATTGACATCAAAGGCAGCGGCTTTTCAAAGAGAAAACTTCGGCACCGAGATGAAAACCAAAATGGAAAATATATCATTTAATTTACTGGACAACAAGTAGATATAATTGGCCTTCAACAGCTTGAACATGTGGCATTATCGCACGTACATAAAAGATGGTTACAAAAAAGCCCATACATAAACAGGGAGAAACACATCTAGAACTGCTTAAACCAATCCAACGCATATGTCGCCATCTGGGCGCGGGCAGGGGCAGTTAGAATATATGAATTCCAACCATGATACCAAGGGTCTAATCTAAGGATTCTAATGTGTATCAACGTTGACAGGGTTCTGAAAAACATACCCTATGGGTGGACACTGGGTAGACGGGAACATTCGGAAGCCGTCAAAGCTAGAAATAAGTTACATGTCATCATGACCGAGCGGGTCATTTTACCGGCATTATTTAAACTACTGATCATAACAGAAGGTTCAATCTTGTCAAGAAACCCTCATATCCCCTTAGCATAGCTGCATCATAAAAAGCAAGTTGGCTCAATGGATGTTGAACAAACATAAATGTGCCTGAGCAGGTGTCTACAAAAAAGTTTTCATTGAGTTCATTGTAGACAGAGTATATCGCACTATATATATATATATATATATATATAGTCATTCGCAGACACATCTGTTTGGCTGTATCACAGCTCATCAGTACGGTTAGACTGCTGATTGCCTTTTACCCAGGATTGAAACCCGACCGAATTGGCGTCAGTCGGCGATTCTACCTCTGAGCTACTGGTGCTCGGTAGAAGGGGGCAGACTTTTTAGCGTGTATATTATCATTATACACGCTCAATAGCTGAGAGTCTTATATTTCATTGCTGAATGAACGAGGCGTAGATACCAGAGTAGCTACTGTTTTTCAAAGTTTACCATTCTTCCAGAGTGCTCAATCAAGGTGTGAAAGCGTAAATATATATATATATATATATATATATATATATATTCATTCGCAGACAGATCTGTTTCGCTGTATCACAGCTCATCAGTGCGGTTAGACATCCGATCGCTTTTTACCCAAAGGGAAATGGAAAATAAATTTCGACAATGTGACATAAAAAATACTTAAGAAACAACAAAATATGAATTTATTGTAAAGGAAAGTATTTTCCATCTTCTTTTACACTACCTGATGAATATTGTCTTTTCAATGTCGAAACAAAATGTACACTTTGTAGTAGATGGTAATTTGGACATGTTCTAAACTATAATCTACAATAAAACAAGTATACATTTAACTTGGATTATTTTCCCACTGACACAAATACTTAGATACATACATACATACATACATACATACATACATATATATATATATATATATATATATATATATATATATTCATTTCAAATTGTCAGATGCTTATAACCAAGTTACGTTAAAATATATATATATATATATATATATATATATAGCCTTTAGATTACTTTTATATTACGCTTAGATTCTTTTTCTTTTTATATGTGTGTGTGCGCGTGTTTGTACGTGCGCGTACGAACGGATATGCGTATTTGCAGATCATCTAACTTATCAGAGCGACAAGTGAATTGCCCGAATTGAGTTCGAATCCTGTTCGATTCCGTTTTGTAAACAGCGCGCTCTTGCTCAGACGGAAAGGCACGGGTCATCATTCTTCTATCTATGGCTGAAATATCACAGTCGACTCGATTCTTTTTTCATGGTGTTGTCATTCATTCTAGAAGTGAGTATTCAAATCCATTACCTGAGCACCTTTTTCCTGTTATTTGATCTTTTCGAAAAGATCTTTTTGTTTTTACGCAAAACTTTACCACTTTAATTAAATTATCTCTATGAGGATACCTGTTGTATCGTCAGAAAAATCAGAGAATAAATATGAAGAGAGTTAGTGAGAGCGTGCCGGAAGCTAGCTTAATTTCATGACTACAGAATTCAGCAAAACTACGTCGTCTCGAAGTGACAATATATTTCAAGTGTGTGTTATCTTCGTTCAGTGAAACGAAGACATAACAATAACATAGGCCGAATATACGAGCAACGACGAAATTTTAGAGAACATGGAAACAAAAAGGAAACTTATACTTCATATCAGAGAGAGTCACTTTAAATGTTTAGGGTACACAATGAAGAAAGAAGGCTTGGAAAATTCGATGCCCTTGAGAGAGAGAGGCGAAACGCATAACATATTTAGTGAGTTTGAGTGAATGGCGGAAAAAGTTTAGGAGAAATAACAAAAATGTATTAAAAACTAAAAAAGACAGAATGTTGTGGAGAGTCGTGATTGCATACTTCCTTAGAACCAGTCTAGCGCTTCAGTTTTAAATTGAACTGATTGGGACTCACAGGGCTGGGGTGTACTAAGCCCGAAACCCTAGATCAGAGTAGGAGGGTGGAGGTACAAGGCTGATTGGGAGACCCGTTAACTATCTTAACAAAAGTTGATTTTTTCTAGGTACATTATATAATTTTAAATCTCGACTAAGCACAACTATTAAAAAGGTGAATAAATTTCGCGGATTTTCACATCATTTTGTTTGTTTTTCCTTTTTAATTTTTTGGGGATACATCCGTGAATGTGTTGATATTATTCAAGATTTCAAAAAGAAATGAGTTTGATTTTAAAATTTTGCTGCAAGACATTGTTGATTTGAGATGGAATGATCTATTATGACATGTCTCCAGATACTTTGTATTTTTTTTTCAATTTTTCTTGATCATTTGTTCACGTTGCATATAATCCATTATAGTACATAATTAAGTTACAATAAAACTTGTATTTTATGTGAATACTACCTTAGGAAAATTTAAATTTTGGTAGAAATAGGGGAGCATATCATAAAAATCACTAGGTCTAGAAACTTATACCCCAGAATCGGTTGTTAAGGCATATATATATATATATATATATATATATATATATATACTGTGTAACTGTGATAACGTTTAGTTAGTGTTGTGGAATAGTTTTCGCACTGAAAGTTATAATCGTGCGATGTCGGTTGCTAATCGACTTAACGCACCCAAAATGTTAGAAACTTGGTAATCTTCCACTGCAAGCTGACTCCTTAGCATTCGGCTAACTGCCGACTAATATCAACTGCATAGTAGTTTTACTGAACTTCAATAGAACTCTAAAGAACTCTCTAGAACTTCTAAGTACTCCTATGAACATCCAAAAACTCCTCGTGTTAACTCTAATCAATATAGGAGGGAGAGTCTATTATCTGAGGAAGAGGTGTGTTTCCCCATAACGGTTAGCGCCAAGATTGTTGCTTTTTTAGTGGTTTTACTGATAAAATGTAATTTGACAAGCAGTTTTTTTTAAATCCTAAATTGCTCGATATCAGGATGAAGAAAGACCGTTAATAAATAGCCCCAAGTAAGATAGAGTCCTCATGAAACTTCGAATTCGACATGAATATGTTCAATTAAAGAAACGAATTCTTTCTAAATATATATATATATATAATTGTTTGAACATTATTTTTAATCAGTACTCATATTTGAGTAGTTATTCTGTTTTTAATCAAACAGTATATTTATATATTTATTTCTGTAGACCTGATTATTTACGATAAATTTTGTTAGGAAAATGTGCGTCATTCGGCAGGATTCGAACCTGCGACCCTGAACAACTTAGGGTATACCACCTTGTTCTGATGCGTCTCACACCACTCGACCACGATTGATTCTCAAGTCTAATCGAAGTCAAATCAAGCACAATTTTGATTCTACGTAAATAACCATCTCTGCTCTGAAATGTATCGTAATGTCAACAAATCTGAACATACAATGTTACGGAAAATCCCGAAGAATAACGAAATGTTTTTAACAACAGACAAATTTAATTTTTTGTTTGTAACAAAATTTATAGTAAATAATCAGATCGGTAGAAATAAATATGTAGATATACTCTTTGATTAAAACAGAATGTAAGTAAATTTACACTGGCGAAATAAATCCTGATTTCTAACAATCTAAATTATGTGTTGAATTTTCCTTTGACGATTATATATATATATATATATATATATATATATATATATATTTATTTATTTATTTATTAAAGAAATAAAAGTGTGCAGCTGGATGTTACACATTGTAAATATATTAAAAAGCGAAACAACCGGTTTTGCTCCCACTCTTCAGGCCTCTACGGGAATGTTCATTGTTGTTTTTTCTCGGCTGAGGTACGTATTGTATTTGAAATCCGGCCCATGTTATGTTCTGCACGCAAGGTTGTTCTTCCTCCCCACCAAATTAATTCTATAATTTATCAATATAAATGTAGTTGCGGAGTTGACTACATAGGAAGAACAACTCAGCGTCTCGACATGAGAATTAAACAACATGTTCCAACTAAAATAAGAAATCACACGTTACCTCGAAAAGGATCCGTCCCGAACACATACGGTTCCGCTATTGCGAGCACCTTATAAAGAATAGAAAGTGTGCTGTTAATTTTATTATAGATCGGTTCACTGTTGTGTGCCGATCTCACCCTTCATTCCACCATAAGGTTCTGGAAGCTTTGTATATCGGGTCCCGAAAGCCTGCGTTGTGCAAACGGCGTAAGTTGTAGGGACTCGATATAATTAGCATCTAGCATTCACATTTTTTTTTCATCTTTCTCATTTCCATGACACACTTTTTTATTTTTTTAATTCTGATTAAAATCTCCCGTAGGGGCCAGGAGACTTGCAGCAAAACCGGTTGCTTCATTTTTTAATATATTTACAATGTATAACATCAAGCTGCACACTTTTATTTCTTTAATTAAATTCTGTACTTACAGAAATATTTTCAAATATATATATATATATATATATTAATCGAAAGTGTTTACTTTGTATTCGTCATGTAATTTTAATACAATTACCTCCTTCTTAGATAAATTTGCAACAAATAAATATGTCAACATTCCATAAAAATACAAACCTCTCTGTTGAAAATGATTTTCTTCAATATTTTAGACTAAACTTAAAATATATTTCCTTCAGTTCAGACAAAATTTCAGCTATTTTCTTCTGAAATAAAATTTCATACAAAGAAAAGGTATTAATCTGTCTTTTCATCCTCCATCTATGGGTTAAATAATAGGACAGATTGTATTCTATGTCCTTGGTTGGCAACAATTCTCTTACAGAAATTAATGGCAACCTACCGATAGAAAATATTCTGTCCAGTCATTCATGTCTTTTTCGAGACATGATCACCGAAGCATATAACCGACTGATATTTTATTTAATTCTTATTTTATACAGCAAAAATATTACGCTTATTAGAAATATGAAATTTAATCTATTAGTTTGGAAATAAAATTAAAATGAAATTTCCAAGGAAAATTTTTCATTTTCAAATGAATTTAAAGCCACAGGTTGCGTTCTCTTTCGGAGTTATCTAATCATATACTCACACACATACACACATACACGCACACACCCATATATATTTATTTTTTCTAATTATCATATTCCACATTGAGAAAATAAAATACTTCATGACATTAATAAAAAATAACTTATATATTAAAAATACATAGATGACAATTTCATTTCAGCTAAAAATATTGATCAAATTATAAGAAAAAAAAACTACAAAGAACCAAAAAACAAAACATCTACTTAAATACGAGTATCCAATAAAAATAATGTCTAAACAAGTAAATTAAAAAATGTCGGATTTCGTATATATATATATATATATATATATATATATATATGTATATATATATATATAAATATATATATATATATAGCATATCTTCATTGAAATTACCATTAAAATGGAATCCATATTTTATCGCAGTTACGATAAGATTGTCTTTGAAATTTACCCCGGTAGATGATCTTAGAAAAGACTGGAAGTAGCTGGGTGAAAAAAAAAACAAAAAAACACACGGCTTTCCTTGATGAATGTTTTTCAATATCAAGAAACTGATTAGATAACCGTAAAAGATTAGAATCAAAATAAGTAGACACAATAAGCCTTTATTATTCAATAAAACATGTTTAAATAAAGATATTTTGGTGTCTTCCTTAAATTTAATCTTAACATCAAGAAACTGATTTAACAACTGGGAAAGATCAGTATAAAAATAATATAAATATGTCTTTATTATTCAATTGAACACACACGCACATCTATCTATCTATCTATCTATCTATCTATCTATCTATCTATCTGCATATATATATATATATATATATATATATTGATTGATTGATTGATTGATTGAATAATACTTAGTTTTTGGTCATAATAGGGTTACACGAGTACACATTTGTATTAAAAAGTGTTCAATACAATTATATTGTAGAACTTTTGCATATTTTCTATTTGTAAACAAGTTATTCCGCTACCTAGGTTTCTACCATGAGTGGTGTCTTCAGGCGATTTTTAATAACTGATTTTACCGTTTACCGTTTTTCTTTTTAAGAACGCTACCCTTGGGAAAGGTATTAATCCGTCTCTTCCTTCCAGTTACGGGTTAAATAACAGGATAGATTGGGTTTTATAGCCTTGGCTAACAACCAGTCTACCGCAGAAAGCAATGGCAACCTACTAGTCAGTCATGTCTCTTTCGAGACATGATCGCCCAAGCGTGTTTCACGTATGGCACTTAACTGACTTGTAAAAGACCCAGACCTAACGTGGAGCATTGTAAAAACGGCCAAGCCATAAAACGGTGGAAAAATATGTAGACTGTGCCAAAAAGAAAAATTAGAAATTATGCTATTTCCAAATAAAAAGAGCTGTTAAATTAAAGAACTGAAATTATGACGAAATGCATCCACATTAAGAAATGCCTCTTAGGTTTAAACAACCATGGATGAAAACGCCATAATTCCTTGTAATTTTAAAAATTGCGCGTTCAAGACTTCCCTGCCATATGAGCGTGAAAAAAAACATCGTTACATGAGCGTACTTAAAAAGAAAAACGGTAAAATCAGTTATTAAAAATTGCCTGGAGACACCACTCATGGTAGAAACCTGGGTAACGAAATAACTCGTTTACAAATGGAATATATATATATATATATATATATATATATATATATATAAATCTATCTAAACTTATTTATAAATGGAACTTGATTTGTGTGCATGTGTCTGTGTCTGTGTATATTCTTACCTATAGACTCCGAAAAGGCTGAACCGATTTTCTTGAAAATTTACACAGTTGTACTATAAGCGTCTGCAAGTGTTCTTAGCTAGGTTTTGTGTCGAGGTATCCCCGATAAATATCGAAAATCGATAATCGAAAAATCTTTAGGCTGAGTTTGAGCTCCAGGACCATGGATTAGTTTTAAAGCTTTCATTACTCCCGAGCAACACCGGGCTAGTATATATATATAATGTAACATAACATAAATGCAATGTAACATAACGCGTTACATTGCATTTGAATACATGGTTTTGTTGTCATTTCACGCTATCACGCGGTGTGACGTCATAGAACCGCATTGCAAATTTGAGAACTGCGTTTGTTATTTTTGGTAACTAATGCCGTTGCCTAGTGGAGTTTTATGTCAACACAAAATAAAATGGTCGGTGATGGTGAATGTTATTGTATTACCGTCTAAATAACCTCTCCGAAGATGGCTCATTTGAGCCGAAAGCTTAGAAGCAAATTAACAAAAAAATACCCAAATGTTGGAGAATTTTTGTCTTTAATTTCAACTGAAATTAAAGCCAAAATACTACGTTTAGAACGGCTCATGATTAAACATAATAGACATTCATTGTCTCTTATATTTAACAGTATATGTTTAGAAAATTGTTTGCTGCCTCGATACACTATATATATATATATATATATATATATATATAACACAATGAATGTCTATTATGTTTAAACATGAGCCGTTTTAAACATCGCATTTTAGCTTTAATTTCTGATGCAAATAAATTAGAATAATTATTAGAAAAACGGGACCTAAAATATATCTCATATCGCACATTTAGAAAATAAAATACTTAATGACACTTATAAACCCCCTATATATATATATATATAGAGTGAGAGTTTCTGAAAGGATTTTTCTCTTGCTGAGGTGATGTGTTAACCCCCGTGGGGATTTTCATATCGAAATGGTCATTCAACATTATTGAATTAATCATTTTTTAATTTATATTTGCTCTGTAAGATTTTATTACATGGAGCTCTCTTCCTGTATCATTTTTTAATATTAAAATTTTTTTTTAATATTAATTAGGATCGGGTTTTTGGAACTTACCTTCCTGCTTTTTTCCCTTGGATTGAAGTATCTGAATTAAAATATATATATATATATATATATATATATATATATATATATATATATATTAAGATACATAGATGACAGTTTTGTTTGAGCTAAAAATATTGATCAAATTAGACAACTTGAAAACAAATTTAAGAGTCACTCCGTCCTTAACTTTACATTAGAACTTAATATTAATAATAAAATGACATTCCTCGATGTATTTATTGATTCAAGTACACATAAATACGCTACTACTCTATATAGGAAACCCACTAGCATTAAATTGTGTCTTTTTAATTATAATAGCGTATGCCTCCAACAATATATGTTAACCGTTACAAAAAAAATAAAAAATAAAAACTACTGAATCCCACGCACACAAATAATATCTTCTTCCAAATCCATATTCTATAAAGAATTACACAACATTAAACAAACACTTGTTAACAATGGATTTCCTAAATCCATTGATCAACAAATTAAAATGTTTAATATAAACTTAATAACACTTCTAACAAAATTGATGATATCAATAGTAATAGTGTAAGTCAAAATAAACATTACATTATAAACTTATAATATTGTAACCAAATGCATAATAATTACAGATGAAACAACACTCAAAAATATAATAGGTAGGAATGTTAAGTCCATTAATATTAATAAAAAAACGAGGTTCAAAATATATTATAAAAAATTAAAACAACTGGTTTCATAATCTTTAATAACTCTACAAACTGAGTACTTTTCAAAAAACCAATGTAATGTATCAAGTTACATGCGCGCTCAGAAATTGTATCTTTGATAATAAAAAATCCACTACATATATTGATTTAATTACAACCAGGCTCTCCTGTAGACTTACCTGTCACCATTCTGATCTTAGTTCTATTAAACAACATTTCTTAGAAAAACATAGCCATGTACGTAATATTAATTGTCTGTAATTGTAATTGTCTGTATTAATTTATTTCTCGTATGTCCAGGCCCATCTAACCACAACCACCGAATATTTAAGCAAGCACTGTATCCTCTACCTGCTCCTCCTCATCATCAGCCTTATAGCCAGGTATGCTGGTAGGGTCGCTGTGCACCTGACCAGCTCTACCCGCATCAGTCAGTCGAGTTCGATACGTGTTACACGCTTTGGGCGATCATGTCTGAAAAGAGATATGACTGACTGGGTAGAATATTATCCATTGCTATTGCTTTCTGCGGTAGACCGGTTGCCAGCCAAGGCTATAGAACCCAATCTGTCCTATTATTTAGCCCATAACTAGAGGGAAGAGACGGATTAATACCTTTGCCAAGATAAACCACATATTAAAGCAGACTGATATCAGCAGACCAGGAAAAGGTCCCAACTGTTAATCACACACACACACACACACACACACACACACACACACACACACATATATATATATATATATATATACCATAAACACACACATACATGCTCTATCACATTTACACACACATACACACACAAGCACTCGCAAGAATTAATGACAGCAGCAGCAGCCAGCAATGACCATTCCTTGAAAGGCACGGACTCACTCAGACAGACACACACTCCTCTGCCATTCTGGAGATGATATTTTGATGTCGAAATATTAATGAATAATAAATAGGTAACACCCAACAACTTCATTACTTTCCTTTATTTTACTAAACGCATTGTGGCAGCCTTCAAGACATAACCATACATCTTTCCCCAGAGTATTTATGCGTAAGTTACTGCGAGGAATTCAACTGGAATTCGAACGCGGCTTCCCGATTTGTTGTTCCGAGTCGATATTCACTGCACAACAACGCACATCCTACCCACACACTTATGTTGAAAGCTATGTTCCATTCGGCCATAAGTTGTGCGTTTTTGAGCAATTAAATCTTGTGGCGCGCATCTTACTCCAGTTCAAACCACAGCTAATGTCCTCTAGAAAGAAGGTTCGCATATGTTTAAAGAGACACTGTCGTTTAAAGCACCACCCCTGATGTTAGTGTAGAAAGCATTCCGCTCAGCGATACCGTGGCATCAACTCACTGACTAAATCCAACGCTGTAACTTCTAATCTAATCCGTTGTAATAGATGGCCATTGGCCTGAAAAGAATGTTCATCAACGCTTTGTCAGGTCTTGGTTTTAATCCTTTTGAGTGTCTTGCTACTTCCTTCAGCAAAAAAAGGCTATTGTAAGAAACGATTATATGTATTACTTGTTCACCTTACTAGCCCCTATCTGTTGGGCACCTCGGAGCAGTGTAATGGTTAGCAAGCTTGTCTTGTTAGAACCTACACTACCGGCCATAATTATTAGGCGAGCCCAGTTTTTTAAAGAAATTATGCATTTCATACAATTTTTAAGTGGATAATTCTAAATGAAAATAGAATGGTTATTTTATTATTAGTTTGCTAAATTTTACAAGGCAAGGAAGAAAAGATGAACTCTTACGAATCACCCTAAATTTTCTTCATTCTTTCATTGATGAAACTGCAATATAGGTAATTATTAAATATTCATAAATTCATTTGATGCACATGTTTTATGCAATATTAACAAAAGAACCATTCTATTTTCATTTACAATTATTCCTTTGGCAATAAATACTAAAAATAGTATGAAATACATCATTTTTTAAAAGACTGGGGTAGTCTAATAATTATGAAATAAAAGAACTGACAGGACAAAAAAACAGGATGTACAAAATCTAAGGATAGAACAATCATTTTGGAGAAAGAGGAAATACTCCAACGTTGGGAAGAATATATAAAACACAAGAAAGAACAACCAATAATACACAAAGATGAGGATGGACCGGAAATATTAAAGTCTGAAGTGGAATCTGCAGTAGCCAAACTGAATAGAAACAAAGCAGCTGGACGAGATGGCATAGTCATAGAGCTGCTGATAGCCCTGGAAGAATTTGGTATAGAGAAAATTACTGAAATAATAAATGAAATTTATAATAGTGGGGTAATAACAGATGACCTCAGCAAGTCGATCTTCATAGCACTACCTCAGCCAGGAGTAAACGAGTTCCAACTCCACAGAAACATCAGTTTAATGAGCCATATAACAAAACTGATTGTCCGAATCATGATGAATAGAGCGAGAAGCAGAATCAGGCCAGAGATAGGACAAGAACAGTGTGGTTTCGTTAAAGACACTGGAACAAGGAATGCCATATTTATGATTAGGATGCTCTCTGAATGGGCAATACAAATGAAGAAGGACTTATACCTGTGCTTTATTGATTATGCGAAGGCGTTTGACAAAATACGCCACAAAGAATTGATGGAGATGCTCGGCAGTCTGGACATATTTGGGAAAGACTTGAGAATAATCAAGAATCTTTACTGGCAGCAAACCGCTTGCATACACACAGGTAATGAATTGAGTAGATATACAAAGATAGAAAGGCACGTAAGACAAGGATGTGTCTTTTGACCGGATCTGTTCAACTTGTACAGCGAGAATATTTTGAGGACCCGAGAAGTTATGCCTGGATTCGTAATCGGAGGCCATAATTTAAACAACCTAAGATACGCAGATGATACAGTGCTGATAGCAGACACAGAAAGGAAACTACAAGACTTCATACAGAAGGTAGCAGAAGAAAGTAACAAGAAAAGACTAGAAATAAACTGCAAGAAAACCGAATGCATGGTCATCAGTAAAAAGGGCAACCCAGTATGCCAAATACAGATTGGGGATACTAGAATCAAGCAGGTACAAAAATTTAAATACCTGGGAAGTGTTATAACAGAAGACGGAAAGTGCGACACAGAGATTAAATATTCATAAATTCATTTGATGCACATGTTTTTATGATATATTAACAAAAGAACCATTCTATTTTCATTTGATGCACATGCGAAGGTAGCATTTCAGAAGTTAAGTAAGGTATTAAGAAACAGGACAATTTCGCTAGAAACTAGGAAGAGAGTACTGGATTACTACGTGCTGTTCGTCCTTCACTATGGCTGTAAATGCTGTATAATATCATCAAAGAAAAACTTGAAGCACCTGATGCTGCGATTATCATAGATTGAGCATGTGAGCAATGATGAGGTTTTGGAAATGATCGAAACAAAAAGGAAATACTGAGCATCAGAAAGAGACAGCTGAAGTTCCTGGGACACGCAATAAGGAAGGAGGGCTTGGAGAACCTGATACTAACAGGCCAGATAGAGGGAAAGAGAGTCAGAGGAAAGCAACGGATAACATATTTGAAGGATCTAATCAGGTGGATGATGAAACGAGGGTTTCATGGTGTAACAGGAGAAGGCTTGCTCAGAGCCACCAGGGAAAGGGAAACGTGGAAAGCCGTGATTGCCTACGTCCTGAAGAGAAAGGGCACATAGAGGAAGTGTATTAAAACTTAGTAGTGAGTTCGTTCCTAACTGTGTACTCAATGCTTTCGGCCTTGTGCCACATTTAAGCGACTCATCTATCCCCTCTGCGTTTGTATATAAATATTTGAACTGGATAATTAGAACCTAGACAAGGCTTTGCCGAAGAGCAGAGTCTTGTCTGAGGAAAAGTAAAAATGAGCCGATATCGCTTATGTGGCGTGTACGGGGAATCTTTGCCTGAGCATACGTACTCGGATGTCCCACGTTGAAAACAGTCTTGTACCACATACCGCCTCAGTGGAAAGGATTTGAATAATAAAAAATGCATTTTTAAAGCTAAGCAAAATACTAAAAGACAGGAAAATTTTCTTAGAAAGAAAGAAAAAAAGAGTTAAACTGCTATGTAATATCAATCCTCCCTAATGGAAAAAAAAAAAATGAAACACACCCTGCTGGAGAGCACATTTTCTTTCATAAGTTTTTCGAGTGCGCATGTCAATAGACTTAAAATAAAAAAGGAACGGCTATTTCAAATACGGGTATCCACTAAAAATGACGTTAAATTATTTTTGTATTCAATTAATCTCAAGCAAGGCGGTAATGCCCTTAAAACGCATACTAGGAATGAAAGAGAATGATGAAGACTTTAGAAGGAACTGGAGACCCACTCCTAAACAGGAAACAAGCCTGTACTCTTATTCAAAAGAGCGACGAGAAGTGTGAACCGGACAATAGACGAATTCACCCCCTTCGACTGAGGAGGTGAATAAAAGTAAATAAGAATTCAGAGTTTAGGCGGAGACGTCAGAAGCATAATGTTAAAATAGACTTGGAAAAAAACGGAAACCCAATTCTAAACTGGGAACAAGGGATAAACTTTTACTTATCTTCAAACTCAGTGAAAGAGTGTGAACCGGATATGATACAAAGCTACCGACTCTTATTGAAAGAAAAATAAATAGGAAATAAAACTTCAGAGTTTAGGTGAGATGTTAGAAGGATAGAGTTGAATTAGACGTCAGAAGGAAGCGGAAACCCATTTCTAAATAGGAAAAAAAGAGATAAACCTTTACGTCTGTTCAAAAGACCGGGAGAAGTGTGAACCGGGCAATAAGCGATAATATATATATGTGAGAATGACCCCATAGATATTTAATAGAAAAAGTTCCTAAATTATTTTCTGATAATAAATATATATTTTAGTAAAGTGTATCATTATTTGATATTTTCTTAGAAAAATATATGGGTTTTGTATAAACCGAAAGTTCATACATTTTAGTAAATATTTTTTACCTTTTTCTAAAAACATGAAAATAAAAAACTTATTGATTTAGAAAATTGAGTGCTTCTCTTTTTTGGGAGCGTAGATTTGTTTAATAGAAACTGTGTTGACTGATTTCAACCTGTTGCATATGTCATGTGTTTATCTCTTTTTATGGCAGTGAATGCTGGACAATATCATCAAAGATGAAGTAAAAACTTGAAACAACAGAAATGTGGCACTACAGAAGGATGCTGTGGATATCATGGATCGAGCATGAGAGCAATGATTGACCTCATCTTTGTTGCCATATGTACAAGGTTTTCTTAAGGACACATGGCCCAGTGGATATAGACGTTGTTTAGTTCCTGTGACTTGACACAAATAGTTATGAGTTCAAAACCAGGCTACAACAGTGGTGAAGAAGTAACTTGCAGGGTTAGAGGTAATAACTCATGACTTTCGATCGAAGCATTACTACGCAAGGAATGAGGATGATATACCCCAGTAATTGTAATAAAGGGTTCGGTTCGAAATTCTTAACAAAGATGAGGACAATAGTCCGAAAAATGTAAATACTGTAAATACTACCTCATCTCAGAAATATAGACAAATATGGCAACCAGTTAGAAGTTCTTAAACATTTGCAGCAGTAAGAATGATAAGTAAGAATGTGTTTTGGTTTAAGTAGTACTGTTGTATATTTGGGTCAGTAATTGTGGCTAGTTAAGTTTAAGATGAAACAGATTGACGACAAGCTAACTCCTTTTTAGCCTCGTGCTATATTTTTTATAATTAAAAATAAA
Organism: Ascarosepion bandense; assembly: GCA_037127315.1. NCBI lineage: Eukaryota > Metazoa > Mollusca > Cephalopoda > Sepiida > Sepiidae > Ascarosepion > Ascarosepion bandense. The sequence goes on from JBBBDQ010000831.1 coordinate 283,789, forward strand.
TATTACTTTTCTTTATGGTGCCTAGAATTCATGAATGTAAGCGCAGTACTAGATTGGCGGCAAGGTCTCATCATTTAACAGCTGAAAAAGCTGGATGTAAACGCAAATTCTTTGCTAACAAAAGGTTTTGTTTAGAGTCATGAGAAATATTTTCGGATGGGATATAAAAAAATTCATTAATGTTTCGGAAAGGTATATACAGTTTCTTTTCTCGTGGTTCTCGTATGTGGAACTCTCTTTTGGCTCCTTGCTTTCGAGTCAACTTTGGAAATTTAAACTCAATGTCAATCGTTATCTTCTGTCTTCCTTTCATTCTACTCCCTCCTTAATAGTGTTTTTCCTGATATTCTCTAACACTTAATAATCCTAGTGGCTCTATTGCCTTACTTTGGGGTGAAATCATTTTTAAAAAGTTAAAACATCCCCCCATTTTCGTCTTAATTATTCACCTCTTCCTATTTTTCGTCTACAAATCAAGGCGTCTATTTTTCATATGAACTTATTTTCCAAATATTTTTCATATTAACTTATTTGCCACACCATCAGTGAATTAAGTACAATTTTTAGCATCTCGCTTCTTACGATTTCCCTTATCAGTCAGTTAAGTGTCATACGTGATACATGCGTGGGCGATGATGTCTTTTTTGAGACATGACTGAAGATTATCCCGCAGTAGGTTGCCATACATTTGCTGTAGACTGGTTGCCAGACAAGGCTATAGAACCCAATCTGTCCTTTTATTTAACCTATGACTGGAGAAAAGAGACGGTTTAATACCTTTCCCAAGGGTACTTGCGTGGAAGTGAATGCAAGGAATTCAACTGGAATTCGAACACTGCTCCCTTATTTCTCATTCCGAGCCGATATCTACTGCACAACAACGCACATTCTCTTATCACAGTTTAAACACCATATCTCCCTACACTCGTGTTGTCCCATATATTTTACAAGTATCTAGATATCTGCCGATACCATGCCTTCAAACCAGAATCGAAGAGTAGTATCTGCCACCACGTGGACAATCCACATTTTCTTTCTCAGTTGTTCATCTGTCTTCGAAACAGAACATAAAAAATAAATGAGGGAGACCTGCTACAGAACCCCCTCAATGTACAAAAGAGAGAGAGAGAGTCAGAGTGAGTCAGAGAGTCAGAGAGAGTGAATCAGAGAGAGTGAGTGAGTCAGAGAGAGTAAGTGATTGAGTGAGTGTGAGTGAGTGAGTCAGAGTGAGTGAGTGAGTGAGAGTGAGTGAGAGTGAGTGAGTGAGTAAGTCAGACTGAGTGAGTGAGTGAGTGAGTCAGAGAGAGAGAGAGAGAGTCAGAATGAGTCAGAAAGAGTCAGTCAGAGTGAGTCAGAGAGTCAGAAAGAGTGAGTCAGAGAGAGTGAGTGAGTCAGAGACAGTGAGTGACTGAGTCAGAGTAGGTGAGTGAGTGAGTGTGAGTGAGTCAGAGTGAGTGAGTGAGTGAGTGAGTAAGTCAGAGTGAGTGAGTCAGTGAGTCAGAGAGAGAGAGAGAGAGAGAGAGAGAGAGAGAGAGAGAGAAAGAGAGTCAGAGTCTTTAAAAATCAAATCCAGTGCAACGTTTGTTTTGGGATCGGGCAATTTTTTTAACTTCTTCTATGTGTACGCGCTAGGGCTTTCAAAATTTAAACCGTGACAGTGGTTGTGAGGGACCGGGTAATTTTTGCCTATAGACACCCATTATTGAAAAAACAAAAACAACTTTATGTTAATTCTTGCAAAGTTTGGGTAAAAAAATAATGCCCTAGACTATTACGGATTGAGAAAAAGACATTATGAATATCAACCGTTAATCAACAAATTAATTGAAACAACCGCTTTGGTTTCCATTCTTTCATCGTACGGTCAGTTTTAGACCCACTGGAGTGACAGGGTGTAACCTACTTCTATTTTTCCCTAAGATTAGGTTATTTTTCACTAGTGTAGAGTGTATGATTGTTATATACGTGCATATGGAGAGTAATTGTTATGTCCCAAACCTTATATAATACGTTGGCCTCCATTGAGACCATGGGATGTTTTCTTACTGTCTGGCAGTTCTTTACTAACAGTGGTTGTGTACTTCACGCGGCTTGCGAATATTGTATGTGATGATATTATAGATAGAAATGTGCCTTTGGCCATGACACCAGCAGAAATTATATTTTCTCGTAAAATACAATCAGTATTTGACAGATTAATACCCAACAGGGGAAATAAAAAAAATGATCATACGGTATAAAAAACCGAAAAGTATTTTTTATAGAATTTCTTTTTAATCATTTCACCCCAAGCAAGGCATTCCACTGACACTATTGAGCATGGGGTTATATAGGGGAAGGTAAAGAGAAAGAGTGGTTAGATATAGGAAATGTCAGAAGGAGAGTGATAGATGGGTAAGAATACCGAGGCTGGGGGTTGGGTAGATGGGAAGAGTGTTTGAAAGAATGGATGCGAGTTAGTGTGTTAGGAGGTGTCTATTGACCTTACATTTAAACTCCTGGAGATTGTAGCTGTCGAGGAAGCAATCGTGTGGAATGGAATTCCACAGTCGGGAAGTGCGAGAAAAGAAACTGTTGGAGTAGAAATTGCGGTTACATTTTATCGGTTTCACTGTAAAAGGGTGGGATCTAGTTACTAATCTCGTATCTCGTGCAAAATCGTACCTAGGTGGCACCAATGATCTAAGTTCATCGGAGCAGAAGCCGTGAAAGTATTTACAGAAGAGACACAGGGAAGCCACGTCGCGCCGGTGAGAGAGAAACTGCAGCCGGTTTGCCAAGTTGGTATCGATCACGTTACAGACTCTCCGTTGTACTGAGAATAGCAGGGGCACTCGACCAGATGTGACAGCAGTATTCAATGCACGGTAGATTTATATATGTGCAGGATAGAGTCAGAAGAAAAAAATCTCCGGGCCCTGCACACAGAACCGAGTTTCATAGCAGCGGATTTAGCAATGGATACGATATAGTTATTCCACTTGAGGTCCGCTGAAAGTGTGAGACCAAGGAGGCGTAGTGTTTTAGTCTCCGGAAGGCAAGCCTGGTCCATGCTAATGAGAGGTAGATTTGATTGTCTGCCAAACTTTTTTGATCGGATGTATAAAAAAATATTAAGACATTGAAACTATCGTCCGAAGACTCGGAAGGATGGTATATTTAGTCAAAAGACCGGAAATGGTGAAGAAATGGCAAATCAAAAGTATATATACAATGGTAGAGAACAATACTCCAGACGAGGTTGAACCTATGGAGATTCTTATTAATACATTCGTGGGATTCATCTCTAACAGAGCTCCTGAAATAAAAGGAAAGGATTGACATCAACCTTAAAGAAAAAAATATTGACTCTGTACAGATAAAATCTAAAAGGGGTGGGTTTATTATGGGCAGTAATGGGTATGTTCTAATCCTTATATAATACGTTGGACTCTGTTGAGAGAATGGGTTGTTTTCTTACTGTCTGGCAGTTCTTTACGAGCAGTGGTTGTTTGCTTCACGCGGCTTGCTAGTCTTCCATTTGATAATATTACAACTATAAATATTTATAACTATTATAAATATTACTATTTATCTAATCTAAACTTATTTATAAATGGAACTTTGTCTGTGTGTGTGTATGTGTGTGTATGTCTGTGTGTGTGTGTGTGTGTGTGTGTGTCCTTTACCTAAAAACTCTGAAACGGCTGAACAGATTTTCTTGAAAATTTACACAGTTGTACCATAAGCGTCTGCGAGTGTTCTTAGCTAGGTTTTGTGTCGAGGTACCTTCGATAAATATCGAAAATCGATAATCGAAAAATCCGGTTATAGAAGGAGTGGTCCGAGTTGATACACTCATAGACAAAGACATAAGAAACGATATTCAGAAGTTTCAAGGTTGCAGTTCTTACAATAGTGCAGAAAATCGATAATATATATATATATATATATATATATATATATATATATATATATGTAAAAGACAAGATGTTTGTATGTGTGTCTGTTTATCTGCCAGTATGTCTGTATTTTTTCTGCCCTTTTATTTTAGTTTTTGCTTCGGGTTTGGCTCTAAGTAAGTATAATTGTAGTTCTTAGTCTCAGCCATGATACCATTTACTCAGAGGACTTATTTAGCCTTCAAAATTCAGTTTACTACGAAAGACACTTATTTGATATCGATACAAGAAATGAAAATTTGACTTACATCAATTGATTTTTCTTTCAGTCTACGGTTTCGCTTTAACTGGAAACAACTATTGCTTTTTAGTCTTTCGTGTCAACACCCAAAGAGTCTGAGCTCCAGGGCCATGGATTAATTTTAAAGCTTTCATAACACCCGAACAACGCCGGGCTATACTGTTAGTAACTAATATATTTATTACTATTATAACTATTACTATTTATTTAAAAACTCCGTTTGGGTTATTACTAACACAGTAATCTTTTAAATTAGAACAATGAGAAAATTTGTTTGATCTTGCATAATATTGCGGTATCCGTGATCGCATCTGATTTTTATCACGTCCATACACTATTGTTTCGGCTGTCGATTAGTTGTCCCCTGGCCATTGTCTCTGATGGACGTTACTCCAAGGAAGCGTATGAACGTTACACGAACACACTAGCAAAACTTACAGTGAGATCGCGGATAATGTTGGTGTCAGCCTTTCAACTGTCAGTCGTGGCTTCAAAGCGAAAACACAAACTAGATACATCAGTACAAAATGTACAATAAAATGCAGTCAGAAAAGCAAAACAAAGCCAAGAGACGACGTATACATGATCAGGGAAAGTGCGGAAAATCTTGGGAAGACATTATTCGTTTTGTTTCGATTAATTTACATAAGGGTGTAAACAGAGTTTCAAATTTAATATTTGTAAATTAAAATAAAGTACCATTTAAAAGTCAGGGATCGATGCGACATTATATTTTAGTTGCGTTTTTGTTAACCATTACTACTGCGTAGTGAGTTCAAACCTCACTATGTGCCCAATCCAAAAATCGAGATTAAATAATCGAGCAGAGTAATACCTAGGATTATCATACACAATTAAAAGACTAAACGTGCCGTATACTTTGTTGTAATCATTTTATTCTAAGCAAGAAGACGCAACTAGTTATTTGGAGTGAAAGAGAATGAGAAGACTTTAGTGAGAAGAAAGGACAAAAAAGAAGATGATTCAGAGAGACTAACTTGACGATTGGCGTGGTAGTTAATTTTTTATTAACGCAGGTGGCAGAGGAACAGGAAATTGGAAGAGGATTCCACAGGCGAGAACCCTGAAAGAAGTTCCATATGTGAGAAGTTGGAAGAGAATTTCACAAGCAAGAAGCCAAAACATAGTCCAATAAGCCAGACGCCAAAAGAAAGTTTCACAAGCGAGAAACTAGAAATATTTTATGGCTTCTCGCTTGATGAAATCTCTTCTGGCTTTTCTGCCAGAAGAGATTTCACCATCGAAAAGCCATAAAATATTTCCACAAGCGACAATCTAGAAGAGAGTTCCACATGGGAAAAACTAGAAGAGAGTCCTACAAGCGAGAAGCCAGAAGAAATTTCATCAAGCGAGAAGCTATAAGAGAGTTCCAAAAGCGAGAATCCGAAAGAGAGTTCCACAAGAGTGAAACTAGAAGAGAGTACCGCAACCGAAAATCAAGAAGATTTTTTTTATAGAAGCGAGAATCCAGAAGAGAGTTCCACAAGCGAGAATCCAGAAGAGCGTTCCACAAGCGAGAAGACAGAAAAGAGTTCCAAGAGAGAGACATGCAAGAGAAGTATATATTAGAATAGAACTTACGGTCATATCTAGCTCTTTCAATAGTAAAACGATGTGACCATTTGCTAATCAAGTAGCAAGCTTTAATTTAATCAGTGAATATATCAAGAAGTGCAATTCTTATTTCCAAAGAATACACAAAAATCTGGTACAATTCCAAAAAAGGGAGTGCGCTACATTTAAATAGTGATTTCGTAAACGTAAAAGTATGGAGCTACAAATGTGGACCGAACTCGCGACTCTCGTAACTAATCAATCGAGACTAGCTAATTAACTATTATAACAGGTGAAAGATCTCTATAGAAAAGGTACAGTGAAACTACGTCAGGACGGCGGGAAAGTGATTGAATTCGAAATGCCAAGTAAGGACCGATAACATTTAGCAAAGTTAAGTGCCATACGTGATGCACGTTTAGGCGATCATGTCTCGAAAGAGAAAGAGACATGACTGACTGGGCAGAAGATTATCCCGCAGCAGGTTGCCATTGCTTTCTGCGGTAGACTGGTTGCCGACCAAGGCTATAGAACCCAATCTGTCCTGTTATTTGACACATAGCTAGAATGGGAAGAGATGTATTATATTATTAAGTAGTAATTAGTGGGGGATCAGTTTATTACTTCCTAACAATAAAAAAACGATCCCCCACTTTATGCGCAGTAGAAGCTTTACTTATGTTTCCAACTATCATCTTCAGGCAGTCAGTTAAGTGTCATACGTGATACACGCATGGGCGATCATGCCTCGAAAGAGACATGACTGACTGGGCAGAAGATTATCCCGCAGCAGGTTGCCATTGCTTTCTGCGGTAGATTGGTTGTCAGCCAAGGCTGTAGAACCCAATCTGTCCTGTTATTTGACTCATAGCTAGAGGGTGCAGAAATGTATTATATTATTAAGTAGTAATTAGTAGGGGATCAGTTTATTACTTCATAACAATATAAAACTGACCCCCCACTTTATGCCTAGTAAATACCTTACTCATGTTTTCAACTCTTATATTCAGTCAGTCAGTTAAGTGCCATACATGATACACGCTTGGGCGATCATGTCTCGAAAGAGACATGACTGAGAGGGCAGAAGATTATCCTGCAGTAGGTTGCCATCATATTCTGCGGTAAACTGGTTGCCAGCCATGGCTATAAAACACAATCTGTCCTGTTATTTAACCCATAACTGGAGTGAAAGAGACGGATTAATAAGTTTCCCAGGGGTATTTGCGAGTAAGTGAATGCAATGAATTCAACTAGAATTCGAACTCGCCTCCCCGATTTCTCGTTCCGAGCCGATATCCACTGCACCACAACGCACATCCGCTTTGGCAACATTACGCTCTCTTTAAATTTTGTTGAGTATCTTTACAGAAATGAGCTTATTCTATGCCTAAGGCCACAAGCGGAGAATAACCACAAATATCGAAATAAATACTCAGCCAGATTAGTTCGCTAACCACTACCCCACGGCGAGGCGCACCTGTCATGCTTAATTTTGGAACAAGAACACAGTTATGGGTCACCCGATTTAGGACTCGTTACCCAACACTGATCCACAAGTTTAGTTCTCTAACCACGCCGCTATGCCTTGACAAATAAAGAAAACTTAGAAATCCTCACTTTTCTAGCCATTCAGCCACACATTGAAGTGATTTATGATAATGTTCAGTCTTTATTATATTCTGTCTTCTTCTGGCCTCAATGTCTCTGTGTCTGCTCAATTACTGAAATCGTTTTCATTGAGAAAAGGTTGCCACACTTGAACGACTACCATTAAACAATAAACACAACGTCAAATGACAACAAAGCCGCTTTGTTTAGACAACAATATTTCCGCAAGAGAATTTTTAATATGACTCTTTTCTTAAAATGAAAATGATTCGTAATTCTTTCATTGAGAAGTCGGTGGGGGATATTTTCCTTTCAGTCCCATAAACTTCTCTTCCTTTAATGTATCGTGTCTCTTTTGGACATAAACGTTTATGTCCATCCAAGACCTCCTGTCTATTTTAAGCCTAAGCAATGTTAGACACTTTTACAATTATTCTCTTTATTCACAGAAACTCGTTAGCCGTTTAACATTTTCTTAGTCGCTTTTAATCTATTTTGTAAGTGTTAAGATCGACAAACCTTATTTGCTAATTATCGATCTCGTCCCGGGTATGACGATAAACTACATCCGGCAGCAGATTGGGAGATTTTATGTTTTAAGGAGCATGAAACTACCTGATGTTGTTACAAGGTCCACCTTAAACTGGAATTGTACAAGCTGTTAGGGTATCATCCATGGGCAAACACCACCCACCAAACAAAAATCAACAATTCATTTTTATAAAATGACCAACAGTACATTTTCTAGAAAAATGGTAATCAATGCAACACTCAAATTATAAAAGTACATTTTTATAATTAAATTATCAGAAGCACATTTTATGATCTTCTATGTACCTTGTCGCTTCAGGACGTAGTCGATCATGGACTTCCACGTCTCTCTATCCCCGGTGGCTCTTAACTGGCTTTCTTCTGTTACACCACACAAGCCCCGTTCTGCCATCCATCAGACACAGGCCCGTCAAGTATATTACACGCTGTTTTCCCATGTCTCTCCTTCTTTCTATCTAGTCTGTTATTATCAGATTCTCCAAGCCTTCCTTCCTCATTGCATATCCCAGGAACTTTAGCTGTCTCTTTCTGATGGTCAGTATTAATTACCTTTTCGTTTCTATCCTTTCAAAAACCTTATCATTGCTTACATGCTTACAGGAAAGAAGTAATAAAAGACCGAGTGTACGAAGAAGAGCAGAAGGAATGAAAGAAAATACAAAACGAAAGAAAGATGAAAGCAAGAAGAAAAACAGAGGCAGAGTAAGATTAGAGAAAGCAAAAGAGAGAAAGAGAAACAGAGAATAAGTGAAGAAACGAATGTCATCATCGGAAAAAATGAGAGAAGAGTTGAAGGAATGAAAGAACGAATGAAAAAAGGAAATACAAAACGGGTGAAAAAGCGGAAAAAGAAAGAGAAACAGAGTGGATAGGAAGGAATAAATATACAAAATGAAGAAGAAAAGAAAATAATAGGAAAGAGAATGAAAAAAGGAATGAAGAAACGAATTACAACACGGAAGAAAAAACGTGAAGAGAAAGAGCAACAGATTGATCAGAGATTAAGAGAAGAATAAAGGAATTTAGTAATCGGATACAATTGTGAGAAGAAGGAAAGGAGGAATGAAAGAAGGAATGAAAGAAAGGAAAGATAAAATGGATGAAAAAGTAGAACAAGAAGGAACAACTTTGAGAAAAGAATAAGCAAATGAACTAAGTGAATAGGAAGTAAAACAGAAAAAGAGAAGAAGAAAGAAAAGCAGTATTAAGAGACAGAAAAAGGAATGAAAGGAAGAACGAAAGAAAAAGAAATAGAGACACAGTTAGAAGAAGAGAATGAAAGAAGGAAATCAATATATATCGGAAGTAAATGAATGAGAAACAGAAAAAGAGTGTGCAAAGAGGATGAAGGAGAAAACAAGGAAGAAACGATGGAATATACGTTTAAATCAAAAGCATAAAATAATGCGCAAAATATTTGTAATTGAATTCATAAAATTGTGTTCAAAATATTTAGATTTCGGCAATAAATAACCCATAGAGGTGTTGATATGCCGCTAAAGAAAATAACCCACCAATCATTATTAACCCCACCAAATTCATCTCATTGTGATTTTCTTCAGAATTGTCCCTTTTCTTCATTTGTCGAAACACTGGAGCAACGAGGACGTTTTAACTTCGTCGTTGCCACCTGCTTCGTCCATGCTACTCTCGGCATTCTTCTTTAAAACCTCATATGTGCGTTGTGGTGCAGTGGATATCGGCTCGGAACGAGAAATCGGGGAGCCGAGTTCGAATTCCAGCCGAATTCATTGCATTCATTTGCGCACAAATACCCATGGGAAAGGGATCAATCCGTCTCTTACTTCCAGTTATGGGTTAAATAATAGGACAGATTGGGTTCTATAGCCTTGTTTGGCAACCAGTCTACCACAGAAAGCAATGGCAACCTACTGCGGGATAATCTTCTGCCCAGTCAGTCATGTCTCTTTCGAGACATGATAGCCCAAGCGTGTATCACGTATGGCATTTAATGGACTGAATATCCCTTATTCATCTGTGAGACGATTGCCCAGCCTTCACTATCATATACGAGGACTGATATTATGTAACAGTTCAGTATTCTTTTCTTTGTTTCAAACGAAGTTTTTCTTAATAGTCTGCTTAGCTTTTGAAAGAAATCTTTCACTCTTCCAATGCGCCTTCGGATTTCAGTGACACACTTTTCGACTCGTTAAAACACTTTCCAGATATTTAAATCGCTGTACTTGTTTGATTTTGGTACCTACAACTTATAATTGGCACGTTGGACTGATCCTTTTGCTGACAAGCATGTTTTCTGTCTTCGTGTAATTGGTGTTTAGCCCTTTCTCTCGCTTTCCTTCACTGCTTTCTGTACAGGTTACTGTAGATTCCTTTCAGGATTTGCTACCAACACTGTGCCATCTGAATATCTTATAGCATTAAGATTGTAACCACCAATAATGAATCCTGGTAGGAATTCTAATTCTTCAGAATCGCTTTATTTTATAGGTTGAATAAGTCCGGCGAGAAAACACATCCTTTTCTTTATAAAAAAAATAAGGCAATACCCAAATTACATATAAATACTTAGAAACAAATTTCTCATAATTTTTCATGAGATCCTGATTTATTGACCATAACTGAAACAACGGTTTACATTTTTAGTAAATGAAAATCACCCGTATATCTCCTCAGGAGTTTTCAAAAGCTGTATGGCCTGAGTTTATATTTTTGTTACTGATGCGTAAACAGAGCCCTTTTCTGAGGAATTAATGGATTTTATTTATAATCTAGCATTATTTATTATTCAGTGTATATGTGTGATTGAGTGGATATTTGTAGTAGACACAAAGACGGTTACTAACTTTCGCAGGGTACGTTTTCGTTCAAAACATCGTTGCCGTAAATTTCTTCAGTACTCTCAACTTTCGTTGTCAACGGTGCACTCAGACAATTCGTCACAGGTAGCTTCTTTTATCTTTCTCAACTCCCCTTCCCAAGAAATAACGAGACTTTGATATTACAAAAACAAATGGCTCACAACCAAACGAGTTTTCCTTTTACACAGTCCGTCGACAGGTAAGTACGCTCATTTCTTTCAACAAGCCACCCGAAATCGTTTATAACGTTATTTCTCGGTTTGATTTTGTTACGCATTCACTACAGAATTCAATGTTTTTATTTGGCTTATAGCAACATCACTTTGAATTGAAACACCTGTTTTCGTACGATCACAGAATTTAAGCGACGTCAAGAGGAACCGTAGAAAACTGATCAATGAATCAGTAGTCGTATTTAAACATGGCATGACCAAGGGTGCATTCCAGAAGCTGGGTAGAGTATGAAAAACAGAAAAATATCGCTGAAAAAAAAAGAGAATACTAGATTGTTATGTGATGTCTGTCCTCAGTCGGACAGCGAATGCTGGACAGTCTCATCAAAGATGAAGGAAACACTTAAAGCAACACTACAAAAGGATGCTGAGAATGCTATCGACAAAACAGGTGAGCAACGATGATGTTTTGGAGAAGAAGGGTATAAGAAAAAACTTCAATTTATCATCAGTAAAAGACAGCTGAAATTTTGGAGGCGCATAATGAGGAAGGAGTGTTTGGAGAACCTGATGCTCACGGAAAGGATAGAGTGGAAGAGAGACAAGGGAAAGCAAAGCCTGGCATACTTGATGGACTTCAGCAGATGAATGATGGACATAAGATTACTGACTTGACCCAAAGAGTTGTGAATTCAATACCAGTCTACAGCAGTGGTGAACAAATAACTTAGAGAGTTGGGTTAAAATGAGATAACTATATGGCTACCGGAAGTGTCATCGCAAATGGAATAAAATGATATATCCCAGTGAATCGAAATAAAGGGTTCGGTTTGAAATTTCTACCACCTGAAGAAGGCCGGAGCGTACAACGGCTGAAACGTCCTCAACAAGGCAATAAAGATGAGGATAACAATCCGAACATTGTAAATAATATAACATAAAATCACATTCATATCTAAAATAAACAAATTAATAGAGGCGCTTTACTTAAATGTTACACGTTTAAAAATGTTTAAAAAACATATGTTTCAAGGCAAATACACGCATATACATTTGTTATTATCATAGATATGACGACTGATATATATATATATATATATATATATATATACACTAGCAGCCATAATTATTAGGCCAACCTAGATTTTTTAAAAGAAATAATGTATTTCTTACTATTTTTAGTATTTATTGCCAAATGAAAATAGAATGGTTCTTATGTTATTATTACTTTGCAAAATTTTACAAGACAAGGAAGCAAAGATAAACCCGTCCGAATTAGCTTAAATTTAATTTTCTTTATTCTTTCATCGATGAAACTGCAATATAGGTAATTATTAAATATTTATTAATTCATTTGATGTACATGTTATTGTGCAATATTAACACTAGAACCATTCTATTTTCATTCATAATTATTTACTTGGTAATAAATACGAAAAAATAGTATGAAATACATCATTTTCTTTAAACATTGGAGTTGCCTATTAATTATGACCGGTAGTGTATTTCATACTATATTTAGTATTTATTGCCAAGTGGATAATTCTAAATGAAAATAGAATAGTTCTTTTGTTATTGTAACATTGCAAAATTTTACAAGGCAAGGAAACAAAGATGAATTCGTCCGAATCACCTTAAATTTTCTTCATTCTTTCATTAATGAAACTGCCATATAGGTAATTATTAAATATTTATAAATTCATTTGATGCACATGTTATTGTGCAATATTAACAAAAGAACCATTCTATCTTCATTTACAATTATTCATTTAGCAATAAATACTAAAAAATAATATGAAATACATAATTTCTTTAAAAAAACTAGGGTTGCCAAATAATTATGGCCGGTAGTGTATTGTAAAATTAATCCAAATAACCTAACCTAACGAAGTTGAACTTATAAATGTAAGAATGAACCAAAATATTAGGTTGTCAAGAAATTTCTTAATTTTGATGTTAAATGATGTATTTTCAAATAAGTTTTCGTTGTATTACTTTTACTTTAGATATTTTAAAGAATTTTTTTTGTCTATCTAATCGTTTTAATTACAATCGTTTTAAAACAATTATGTTTCTTTTTCAGGGCATTGAATACAACATGGACAAAATGCAAATTGGCACAATTTTCTTACAATTCAAACTAGGACGAAAAGCTGCTGAAACAGCTCGCGATATCAACGAAGCGTATGGCCCAGGAACCACTACTGAACGCAAAGCACAATGGTGGTTTAAGAAATTTCGTGGTGGTGATGAGAGTCTTGAAGATGATAAGCGTAGTGGAAGCCAATCCCCGCACAACTGTTCGAGAGCTTGCTTCTGAATTGGATATAACGCATACGATAATTTCTAACCACTTGAGAGAGATTGGAAAAACAAAAAAACTTGATAAATGGATGCCTCAAGAATGAAACGACAAACAAAAGAAACGCCGTTATGAAGTGTCATCTTCCCTTCTTTTACGCAACAAGAACGACCCGTTCTCGACCGGATTGGGATTTGCGATGAAAAGTGGGATCTTTACGACAACCAGCGACGCTCAGCTTAGTGGTTAGAAGCAGCCGTAGATACACAGCACTTCCAGAAGCAACAGATGCACCAAAACAAGGTCATGCTGACTGTTTGGTGGTCTGCGACAGGTCTCATCTATTACAGCTTTTTGAATCCAGGCGAAAACATTACGGTGGAGAAGTATTGTCAACAAATACATGAAATGCATCAGAAACTTCGACAACAACAGCCAGTATTAGTCAAAAGAAAAGCCCAATTCTTCTCCACGATAATGCTCGACAGCACGTCGTTAAAACAACCCTGCAGAAGTTGAACAAACTAGGCTACGAGACTCTGCCTCATCTGCCATACCCACCAGACCTCTCACCTACCGACTACCATTTTTCAAGCATCTCGACAACTTCTTGCGTGAGAAATGCTTCGAAAACTTAAGCGATATCAAAAACGCCTTCAGCTATTTTATCGCCAACAGAACTCAGGATTTTTGCGTTTCTAGCAGAAATGCACTTGTTTTGTGTTGGCAAACGTGTGTTGATTCTGGTGGTGCTCATTTCAATTAATACATTTTTGTTTGAGCCGAGATATGTGCATCTGAATTTAAAGGTTAAAAACCGCAAGAACGTTCTTTACAACCTGATAAATGTACATCATCTTGATTCTAACTCACCCGTCAAAGACGATGAGGCGCTGTTGAAGATGATTGGTGGCAAAATTCATGATATTGCTGATGACGAGACGACGACGAAAATTTCAGAACTTCACGCGTAAAACGCCGAGAAGATGTCTGGTAAATATCTAATGATAACAGTTCTTTTATTGTCCTTCTTGTTCAAATTCTAGTCTTGCATTACCCAGGTCGACTACACTCCTCACATCTTCCATTTCCCGCTCCTTCACCCACCGCGGCTTTTATTTTTCCCTTCCCTATTCGTTTGTCCTTGATGATTATGCATTCTAACAAGCAAAACGTAATGTCGGCATCCTTCATTTGATCTCCGACACACACCCACACCGACGACCTTCCCCCGTTCGGGTGGGGTCGCTTTTCATTTATCACCGACACGTCTAATACCGATAGTGATTGGCATCGGTAAAAGAAGCAAAATAGAAAACATGGAATCCGACAGGGCTCGATTTGAAATGTACTTTTTGTCGGTGCGCGGGTGTTTGTGGCTTGGGGTGCTTATGACTGAGCAAGCAGGCAAGGGGCGTCCGCCCGTTGGGAACACAGCATATACATACATCCATATATATATTTCATGCTGTCTTTCTTCTGCTGAGTAGAGCTAAGATATAGGAAGATTGGTTTAAGGAAACACCCTCATTGAGCACTCTGGAAGAATGGTAGACTTTGAAAAACAGTAGCTACGCTGGCATCTACGCATTATTCATTCAGCAATGAATTAGAACACTCTCAGCTATTGGGCATGTATAATGATAATATACACGCAAAAAGGCTGCCTCCTCTACCGAGCGCCAGTAGCTCAGAGGTAGAATCGCCGACTGACGCCAATTCGATCGGGTTTTAATCCTGGGTAAAAAGCAACCGGCTCTCTAATCGTACTGATGAGCTGTGATACAGCGAAACAGATCTGTTTGCGGATGACTATATATATATACATATATATATATATATACACACTATCAGTCAGAATTATTTGGCAATCCCAGTGTTTTAAAAACATGATGTATTTCATGCTGTTTTTCTTCTGCTGAGTAGAGCTAAGATATAGGAAGATTGGTTTAAGGTAACTTTAAGAAACCTGTTTCTTGATCGTAAAACCATTCCTGGCCAACTTATGCAAAAAAATGTTCTCCAATCATACTATCTTGTTTTCCCATAATACATCTTGATATCATTGCTTTTTTAAGATAATGATGCATATATATATATATATATATATATATATATATCCTGCCACCCAAATTATTCAAGAGAAAGTGCAGTGGTTTATCCCTTGTTTTTTTGTTTAAGATTGAGTTTCTGGTTCCTTCTATATTCTACTTCAATTCTATCTTTGTAACATCTCCACTCAAACACAATTTACATTTACTATTTATTTTTCCTCAACAGGACTAAAAAGGTTTGTATATCGCCCGGTTCAGACACCTTCCCTGTGTTTTGAACACAAGTAAATGTTTATCCCTTGTTCCTCGTTTAGGATTAGGTTTCCGGTCGCTTCTAAAGTCTACTTAAACTCTATAACCCTGACGTCTCCGTCTGAACTCTGAATTCTTACTTACCTTTAATCTTCTACTCAGAAAAAGTGGGTAAGTTCGCCTATCGTCCGGTTCACTCGTCTCCTCGCTGTTTTGAACAAGAGTAGAGGCTTCTCTCTTGTTCCCTGCTTATGACTGGGCCTCTGATTCTTTATAAAGTCTTCCTCATTCTCTTTTATATCCAGAATCCCTTGCGACTTAGTGGCATTATGGGTTTCCGGTTCCTTCTAAAATCTGTTTTTACACAATAATCCTGACATTTTTAAACTGTTCTTATCAAGCAAGTAAGCCAGTAAGATGCAATTGGTTACTGAGTGTGCGAGAATCAGTTAAGTGGCATGCGTGATAAAAGCTTTAGGCGATCATGTCTTGAAAGAGACATGGCTGACTGGGCAGAAGAATATCCCGCAGTAGGTTGTCATTGCTTTCTGTGGTAGACTGGTTGCCATCCACGGCTATAAAACCCAATCTGTCTTATTATTTAACCCATAACTGGAGGAAAGAGACGAATTAATACCTTTCCTAAGGGTATTTGTGCGTAAGTGAATGCAAGGAATTCAACTGGAATTCGAACCCGGCTCTCCGATCTCTCGTTCGTTAGAGTCGATATCCACTGCACTACAACGCACAGGGTCATACAAGAATATGATAAATAAAGACTTTAGTAAGGAGAGAGGACATTAAAAGAACAGGGATTAAGAAGACAGATGATAACGACTGACATTGCCTTTTTTTTTTTGAAAAAGCAATTTCAACTATAAACAAAAAAATAGAAAATATATGGGGGAGCTACACTATGGCTGTGAGGAAGAAACTGAAACCGATATACCAGGTCAAGACAGATAAAATTACTGATTCTTCACTGGATTTTATCATGAATCTCTAAATAAACGGCAGAAATACTAGATTCAAAGTTTGTTTGTTTTTTTATTATTATAATCATATCGCCCCAAACAAAGCATTTTACTGCCAATGTTTTCCTGGGGGTTGTGTAGGAAGAAGTTATAAGAAAGAGTGACAGTTTATAGGGTGTGTCAGGAAGTTGGTATGAGAAAGATAAGAATACTGATGAGAGTGGAGTGGACGGAGAAAGGATCATGAGAGAGTGGATACAGGTTAATGAAATAGGAGATGATTATTGACTATACATATAAATGTTTTAAGATTGTAGCTGTTGCGAAAGCAAGTAAACGGAAGGGAATTCCACCGGCGGGAAGTGCGAGAAAAGATGCTGCTGGAGTAGAATTTGAGTTTACATTTTATTGGTTTTATAGTGAAAGGGTGGGACCTATTTGCTAATCTTGTGGCTTGAGTAAATTTATATATATGGGAAACTAGTGAGCTAAGATCATCGGAGCAGAAGCTGTGAAAGTATTTGTAGAAGAGACAAAGGGAAGCCACATTGCTCCGGTGAGAAAGTGACTATATCTGAGCTGCCAAGTCGGGATCGATCACATTACTGATTCTCCGTTGGATTTTGTCAAGGACACCTAGGTGGATAGCATGAACACCCGAACAGATACGGCAGCAGCATTCAATGCGCGGGCGGATGGTGGATTTGTATATGTGCAGGATAGTTTCAGACGGGAAAAACTTCCCGGCCCTACACAGAGAACCGTCTTTCTTAGCAGCGGATTCAGCTATGGATTCTATATAGTCATTCAACTTGAGGTCTGTTGTGAGAGTTAACCCAAGAAGTCACATAAATTGAATAAAAGCAAGAAGCTGGAAGGGAGTTCTGCAAGTGAGAGTACAAGAGAAGAAACTATATAAATTTCCGAAGAATTAAAAGAATTTATTTTTTATATCTAATCCGACAATATTTCTCAGTGCTCTTAACATTGCTTTTTGTTACGTTTACATCTAGATTTGTCAACTGTAAAATGATGAGACCTTGCCGCCAATCTAGTACTGAGATACACTCTAAACATTACTTCCAGTGGATACACGTGTTTAAGTAGCCTACTAATTCTTATCGATCTAGCAAGAAAATAGGAATTTTATTTTTCATTACGGTTTGTGACGGAATCACCACTTTTTTGTCTGTTTTTTTTTTTGTGCTTAAATCTAATGCAATACTCTTTTTAAACAACAAAGGCACCTCAACGTAGTGTAATAGATAACAAGCTTCTCTCGCTAGAATCCATCACAACTGAGTAGTGAGTTAGAACTGGGTAGCACTTCTGAGCAACGCTTAGAAAATCAACAACAAAGTACGCACATTTTTTTCAATAGTAAGATTTTTTTCTATGATACCAGCTTCAAATTAACCAATGAGATAATAGTAGACGTTTTTGTAATTTTAATTTTAATTTTAATTATATACTGAATAAATTTAGTTATAGAACTACTTGCAAATGATTTTACGACCAATTAGCTTGGAAATCAATATGACAGATTCGCATGAAAATGCTATTGAGAGGACATGGTTATTATGCAGATTTATTACTAACGCCTTTATTATTAAATATGCGTTTTCCATTGGAAAACATTAAGAAATCCTTTGAAAAAAAAAGAAGCGGGTGTCTGTGATCAGGAATTAATTTCACTGAGAGTACTGATTTTCTAAGCACCGCTTAGATGTGGCCCAAGGCCAAAAGTATGGGGTACACATTGAGTATCGAACTCACTACTTAAGTGTAATAGGTTCTAGCGGGGTAAGCTTGCTAACCATTGCACCATGTCTAGGTGACAACTTTCACTGAGATTATAGGGTTATGCACAATGTCATGTTCAATATCGTCGATAAAAAAACTCTAAATTGAATAAAAATAATTCATTCAGGAAATTGTTTTTTGTTTTGTATTTTTGTGTTTTGTTTTTGTTTTTTGTTTTTTTGTTTTTTGTAAAATTATCCAAATAATTAACCTTGAAAATTTGCGTAATCATTAGTATTGTTGTGTTGCTGTATGGTGTCTTTTCTATTTTGTAGTCCTAATTTATCTCAAATTGCAAACAGAAACTTCAAGAGAGAACAAGTTCTTTTATATCGATGAGCTGCCTTTCAGTCAAAAAAAAGAAGTCTACACAAAATGTGTGAACTACTTTTTTAAAAATCGTTTCACCCCAAACAAGACGGTACCGCCACTGATGCGCAGGTGGATACATGAGAGCAAGATTTTAGGCAGGAAGAGAGTGAAGAGAAGGATGAACGTTGTAGTGAGTGTCAGAAAAAGGGCAAGAGAAGGAGAGAAACACAGGTGTGAAGACATTTGTTAAGGAAAAAGAAAGGAACAGAACAAAATAGGACTGTTATACAGGGTGATGTAGAAGAAACTGGAGTAAAGTGGATAAGAGATGGGTATGGACCTTGCATTTAAATACGTGGAGGTTCTAGCCGCCAGGAAAGGAAGTATATGGAAGGGGCTTCCACAGGTGGGAAGTGCGGGAAAAAAGCTGATAGAGTAGAATTGATGACTGCATTTGGTTGATCTAATTCTAAGTGGGTGGGACCTTGTTGTCAGTCTGGTTGCACGAGTAAATTCTGGTGGCGTGGGTACCAGTGACTTAACACTCTAGGGCCATTTGTATCATATTTGATACAGTATGAAAACAAGCCTTGAAAGAAATATTTTCCTGAAAAATTTTTTAAGAGAAATATTTTATAAATTTCAAATGAAAGCAGTACTGACTGCTCAGTCAATGAATACCAAATGTTTCCTTATAGGGAAATACTGTATCAAATATGATACGAATGGCCCTAGAGGGTTAAGTTTGTCGGAGCAGAAACCATGGAGATATTTGTAGAATAGACAGAGGGAAGCCACATCCCGCCGGTGAGAAAGTGGCTTGAGTCGAACTGCCAGTCAGAAGTCGGTGCCATGATAGGACTGGAAATATCTTGTACGTCGACTTAGTTATTTTGAATTTTTCTTATGATTTCTGGTTTTCGTCCAACATTCGCTGCCATTATAAGGACAGGAAATTTTATCTTGTACGTCGACCTAGTAATTTTGAATTTTTCTCATGATTTCTGGTCTTGATAAAGGTTGTTTGAAGCAAAAAAAACATTAGTCGGGTTTTATGCCTCTCTACACTCAGAAAAGTTTAAATATCTGAAAAACTTTTCAAGAAAATGTTTGTGTTGTTTATATCAACTAAAAATTATGTGCAGACATTTTCTATAGTTAATAAGTCAAAAAACAGGTCATTTCTCACAGACTCGATTCTTCAGTCAGTGTTGAGGATTAGCACAAGCAACTTAACGCCTAATTTTAAGAAATTGTTAAATGACTGCAATTAAATGTATCATTCTCATTGAGTCATTGAGATATGGTCTGTTGCTGAATTACTTTGTTTTTCCAATGAATGTATTTCATGTGAAGTTATTACTTTAAATTATCAGTAAAAGTTGTATTTCTTTTTTTAAATTGAGTTGTTTTGTTTTCAAAATGTGTTACATGTGAATTTTCAACTTAAAAATATCAATTAATTTTTTCTTTAAATTGAGTTACTTTATATATCTTTCATTTTAAGCTTCCATTTTAAAATATTAATTTAAAAAATTGTTTTTTATTTCTTTAAACAGAGTTACTTTGTTTTTCAAATAATTGTTTTCCTACTGTATAATATTAAATATTTTTTCAAGTAGATATTTTTCTATTTTATAATATTAATTAATAAAATAATTGCTTTTTTCTTAAAACATTTATTTTGTCTTTCAAATTTGTTTCATGTGAAGCTCCTACTTAAAAATGCTTATTAATAAAATTTTGTTTTTCTTTTAAGCTTAAAGTGAGTTACTTTTTCTTTCAAATAAATGCGTTTCATGAATCTTTTACAGTTTTTTTAAAATATTATTAAATAGAATTATTTGCATTTTTCTTTAAAACTTCTTTTTTCTTTTTTTTTTTTAATCATCTCACCCCAAGCAAGGCATTCCACTGCCACTATTGCGCATGGGACTACATAGGGGAAGGTAAAGAAAAGGAGTGGTTAGACATAGGGAATGTCAGGAGGAAGGTGACAAATGAGTAAGGATACCGACGATGAGGGTTGGGCAGATGGGAAGAGTGTTTGATAGAATGGGAGCAGGTTAGTGTGTTAAATTCTATTTTAAATATTAATTATTTTGGTTAATATATTATGGGGCCCTATAAAATTGTGAATTTTCTAATGCGGCCCTTGCATTGAAAAGATTGCTCACTCCTGATTTAACACCTGAGCAGAATATAGTCGGTTTCTAAGATCAATAGTGCAAAAACGCTTTGAACTAGTCATACATGAAGACATTATCGAGTATCAAACGTTTTTTAACATTATGGACTGGTCCTACAAATTTACAAATAATAAACTTTATCAAATAACAGAAAACACATAACTTGAAAACTACAAGCAGCAGTAACATCTAAAATGGATAGCGCATATTACACGAAGAGAAAATAATGATATAATCAAGATCTTAACATGATGTTTTAAATAAAACGTTAGAAATGAAAATCCCATCAATATTGAGAAGAAAGATGACAGATACTAGACATGAGAAACCCGCTTCCCTGAAAAAGACAAATATTTTATAAATTTCAAATAAAGGTACTGGCTGTTCAGTCAAATAATGCCAAATATTTCTTTATAATAAAACGGCTAATATTACCATTATCATTTTAAGTACATGCCTGAACAAGCAAAAAACGGTCACATTGAGAATTAATATTTTATGAACCAGCGACATATGCCCAGTTCAAATTATGTCTTGACGAACACTTATGAAAGGGAAATTCTTTAAAAATTAATTTTCAATTTTTGATAGAAATGGTAATGTCACTGAGGATTTTGGAAGATATTGCTGGTTATCGAAAATCGGTGGGTCACCATCATGATAAACATTGTATTCACGCATCTGAATTAATGGATTTTTTTTTCTTTCGTTTAAATTCTCAAGGGTTATAAATTATTTAATGTGACGATTTATTTGAAACGCTTGCCAATTCTGGATTTGGCAATGAGAAGCAAAAAGGTGAAGGAAGCGAAAAAGTCAGAGGATGAAGACATTTTGTAAGAATTACAGAGGAATTAGAAGAAAGTTGGAAAAAATGAAGGAAACTCTTGAGAATAGGCAAGAAATAAATTCATAAACAAAAACTGAAAAAGGTGGTTGAAGAAGGGAAGAAGGAAGGCTGGGGAAAATTAAGAGCCAAGAAAATAGGAACGATAGAAAGAATGATATGAAAATATGAAAATATGAACTCAAGGAAATCGAAGAAAAAAGATAGGAAAAGAAATAGTGAAAAATATACTGACAATAGCATTTGTAGATAGATAGATAGATAGATAGATAGATAGATAGATAGATAGATAGATAGATTCAGATAGATAGATAGATAGATAGATAGCTAGATAGACAGACAGATAGATAGATAGATAGATAGATAGATAGATAGATAGATAGATAGATAGATATGAACAGATTCAGATAGATAGATAGATAGATAGATAGATAGATAGATAGATAGATAGATAGATATGAACAGATTCAGATAGATAGATAGATAGATAGATAGATAGATAGATAGATAGATATGAACAGATTCAGATAGATAGATAGATAGATAGATAGATAGATAGATAGATAGATAGATAGATAGATAGATATGAACAGAGATAGATAGATAGATAGATAGATAGATAGATAGATAGATAGATAGATAGATAGATACTAAGTACAGTGTGCTGTCTTCAAATTTCTACCGGAGTTTATTGCGTCATTGTCCACTTTTTCTTACAGAGGGTGCCCAAGTGTCCCTACAACAGACAAAGTGAAAAACAAACCACGTCCATTCGTAAAATTAAAAATATATAATGTCGACAATTAATTAATTGCACTCTGTAGATAGGGAGATATGAACCACCACTGGGTTAGTGCCCTCTGCTCGAAAGCAGAGAGCGCTCTCCACCTGAAGGCAGAGTGCTTACAGGGTCAGAGTAGCAGAGGCAAGTCCGCGACTGCGACTATTCAGTGACTCTTAAGTCTTTCCCAATTATGTCAAGGCTGCCGAGCATCTCCATCAATTCTTTGTGGCGTATTTTGACAAACGCCTTCGCATAATCAATAAAGCACACGTATAAGTCCTTTTTCATTTTTATTGACCTTTTAGAGAGCATCCTAATCATAAATATGGCGTTGCTTGTTCCAGTGTCTTTGACGAAACTGCACTGTTCTTGCCCTATCTTTGGCCTGATTCTGCTTCTCGCTCTATTCATCAGGATTCGGACGAAAAGTTTTGTTACATGGTTCATTAAACTGATGTTTCTGTGGAGTTCGAACTCTTTTGCTCCTGGCTTTTCAGCTTTAACTTTCAGATTTTAAAATGGGTGAGGGTGAAATTTTAACAAAGTTCGAACAAGACAGGATTGTCGAACTTCAATGACGTGGTCTTTCGCAACGAGTGATTGCAAATGAAATTGGCCGTAGCATCATTGTTAACTTAATTAAAAACCCGGCTATCTGTTCAACAACGCAGCAGTTCTGGAAGAAAAGTTGTTTGAGTGATACTTCTTTAACGATGAAATGTGAAAGTATTCTTGCTTTGATCAAATGTCTACCGAGGCCGACAAAGCAAACCTCGCTGCCGAGCTCGAACTGCAATCCGTGGTGGACTGGTGTAAGAAATGGTTCGTGAATTTTTAATGCTTCTAAAACAAGGCTGCTATTTATTAATCACTACAGACAATCGCTTCTACCCACCATTAACATGGATCAGTCTAGTTCACCTGAAAATAAAACACTGCGCCTCCTCGGGTTAACTCTCACAAAAGACTGCAAATGGAATGACTATATAGAGTCCATAGCTAAATCCGCTGTTAAGTTTTTCCCGTTTGAAACAATCCTGCACATATAAAAATCTACCATCCGCCCGTGCATTGAATACTTCTGTTATACATGGTCGGGTGCCCCTGCTATCCACCTGGGGGTCCTTGACAAAACACAACGGAGAATCTGTAATGTGATCGATCCTGACTTGGCAGCTAGGATACAGTCACTTTCTCACTGGCGCAATGTGGCTTCCCTGTGTCTCTTCTACAAATACTTTCATGGCTTCTGCTCAGATGAGCTTAGCTCACTAGTACCGCCCCCATACATGAATTTGCTTGGGTCACAAGATTAGCAACTAGGTCCCACCCTTTTATTGTGAAACCAATAAAATGTAAACT
The DNA here is from genome assembly GCA_037127315.1 of Ascarosepion bandense. Lineage (NCBI taxonomy): Eukaryota > Metazoa > Mollusca > Cephalopoda > Sepiida > Sepiidae > Ascarosepion > Ascarosepion bandense. The sequence goes on from JBBBDQ010000831.1 coordinate 307,601, forward strand.
AAAATTCTACTACATCAGCTTCTTCTCTCGCACTTCCCACTTGTAAAATTTCCTTCCGTTTACTTGCTTTCCCGACAGTTACAATCTTCAAGAATTCAAATGTAAAGCCAATAGTCATCGCCTATCTCACTAACTTGCAACCTCCTCTCTCTCTCTCTTATGCTCCTTTCTTCGTCCACTCCACTCTTATCAGTATTCTCATCCTTCTCTTACACTCTTCTTGACACCACTATAACCTGTCACTCTTTCTCATAACTTTCCTCCTATGTAACCCCCTGTTCAACAGTAGCTGTAAAACGCCTTGCTTGGGGCAACACGATTTAAAATAAAAATGAGTATGAGTCGATTCTGTGTACGTGTACCTTGGTGGGTCCTAACTATAAATATCTGGATTGATAAACCCAATCAATGTAGATGGTTTAATAGTGGTATCAAGAAAGAAAATGTGCTTTTTGGCCCAGTTATATTCTTGCGAGTAAGAAAGTTAAACTTTGCTGAAGAAACACCAATGGAAACCTCAGAAGCTTAAAAATTAATTCGAAAAAAATCGATTGAGAAAGAGATTTTAAAAATATTCAGTGAAGGAAAGAAAATGGAAAAAAGACATAAAATGGTGAAACTAAAAGGAAAAAAAAATGAAGAAACAATAAACAAATGCCGAAACTTCTACTCATCTTAAAAGTACTTGAGAAAAATTAAAATAATAATTTAAGAAATACTGAAGGACATAAAATAACTTCCTGTCGGTATTTTTGGGATGAGGATTTATTTTCATTATTTATAGTATTTACAAGCGATCTCTTGCCCTCATCTTTATTTTGTTATCACAATATTTCGGACATTGTACAGTCTGGCCTTGAGAAAGACCAAAACGTTAGGGCAAAAACAACAATGATGTGGACAATAATTCGCATGTAAATAATAAAATAACTTATAGGTTTGCCTATCGACCGATTCGCACTAATTTTCCATCCATTGAAACAGGGTTGGGTTTCCGGTTCTTTCTCTTAAAGCGTTCTCACTTTCTTTCACCCCCAATGACCCCTTGAATCTTTAAATTTTAATTAAATTCAATAAAATAAAATTACTTTATAGGATACAAATCCTATATAATCCTTAAAAAAACTAAAACACACAAAATAAATTACACACCCGCAAAAAAGGATTCAAACGGCAAAACGCTCACTTTGTTCACAAGTCAGTGTGAAAAGCATATTCCGGATCCTGATTGGTCATCAAATCGCAAAATCCAAAATAAGTCAGAGAAACGGTTTTTCCACAGCTAAAGAAAAAAATTCCTCGCCAGAGCCACCCCACGTGACTGGATTCAATATTTAAGGATGGCCTCTAACAGGTCACAGCAGCCGGTCAGGGGAAGCGGTTAGGTGACACTTCGCCACGATGTAAGGAAGAAACCTCAAACTGACACGGTCACGCCAACCTGGTCACGTCACATATTCATTCTACCTCTTCGTCCAATTTTCTCACATTCAACATCCTCTTTTTCATTTTCACACCACGCCGCTAAAGAAGACAACAGCAACAGCAAAATGTTAAGTACTACTTCTTTATTTGTTTTGCCTTCTCTTTCTTTCAACCAGTCGCGACCTACTAAAAAGAGGTAGGAACAAAGCCTTTACAATCCATGAACTCTAAACTACTACAGACAATGTCAACTACAAAACAGCATGCATTTTCTCAATGGCATTTTTTTTCGCTTAATGAATTTCACATATTTTCGCCTTCATACATCTTTGTCACACAGTAAACAAATCCCTACTTTAATGTAAACTTCGGTGGAACAAAGACTCAACATTTTACTACTATCAGTATACGGCCCCGGGACACTTAGTTACTTACTACCATCAAACGTACAAACTAAACTTCAGCGGAACAATTTCAATTACATACATTTCACTTTGCAAGCCAATTACATACGTTTTTCTCATCGAGCAGTCTGCTCCTTCTTCTCAAAACTCTGTATTAGCATTAACTGTTAACAAAACTTCTACTTATTTTTTCAACAACCTGATGCTATCTTTAAATGCGTGGATATTTGGCTATGTTTAGAAGTGACCTTGTACCAGGCATAGCCGACATCCCTCCAACTTTAAACTTTTGGTAAGAAATTATTTGAAGATTGAAAAACAGAAATAAATAAATATATAAATAAAGAAATGAAAACGAAAATAATAACATTTGGGAGTAAGATAAAAATAAAAATGAAGGTATGAAGAAAAAAAGTATGTGAAATAAAGAGGAAGGAAGGAAGGAAGGACGGAAAGGAAAAAAGAAAGAAGGGATAAAAAGAAAAATATGACGGTAAATAGAAGGAAAACGAAACGTTATGAAATTACAAATTAAGATGAATAAAAATTATATAATTTTGGGGACACAGAAAGAAGTTTATCTCTTGTTTCCTGTTTAGGATTGAGTTTCCGGTTCCGTCTCCCAAAGACTTCCTATTTTCTTTCATTCCAGTAACCCCTTGCGTTTTAGTGTCATTATTGCTTTGGTTACGGTGAAACGATTAAAAGCAGATGAAAGAAAACGATGCTTCGAAATAATAATAAGAACGCTTATTAAATGAATGAAATTTTATAAAGAAAATCGTTAAAAGAAAACTTCCAAAAGAAATGAAGAAATAAGACAACAAAGCAAAAGAAGAAAGAAACAAAATGGCAGATCTGAAAGATATATGAGAAAAAACGCACTAGATTAGACCCGATGAAGACGAAAAGGAGGAAACAGAAAATAGTAAAAAAAAATAGCAATAGAGCGAGATTCTTCCGTCGTCGATGCCAGCATTACAGAGTTTTCTCCCTTGTGTACGCCAATAAATTGTAGCAGGAATTTAAATGAGTTTTCTTCCAGCGGGGAATGGTCTCTTCTTGTTTCATTAAATGTATTCCCGTTATTTTATTTTTTTATTATTTTTTATTTTTTGCTGACGGCACAAGAGAACGTGAAATGTTTCTATTCATTTCTCAGAAGCAGCATTACTTGACACGCACAAAACGCAGACCATGTCTTTGCGTTTAAACGTGAAACAGACTATCAACGCTGAGTGTTGACTTCAATGTTCACTTTTATATTTACATAGGCTATATCCTGGATATAAAGATCTTTTTTCCTTTTTTTTTTTTTTAAACGTTTCACCCCAAGCAAGGCGGTACCGCCACTGATGCGCAGGGAGCTACATAACAGAGTATATATATATATATATATATATATATATATATATATATATATATATATATAATATTCTCAGAATGAGAAATCGGAGAACCGATTTAGAATTCCGGTTCAGTTATTTGCATTCGCTAACTCGCAAATATCCTTGGGAAATATATTAATCTGTCTTTTCTCCCTCCAGTTATAGTTTAAATCGCAGGACAGATTGGATTCCACAGCCTTAGTAGGCAACCAGTCTACTACAGAAAGTAATGGTAAACTACTGCGGAAAAATCTATCATCTGTCCAGTCAGTCATGTCTTTCTCGAGATATGATAACCCAAGCGTGTATCATGTATGGCACTTAACTAACTGACTGAATATAATAGTTGAAAACATGATTAAAGCATCTTCCGGGCATAAAGTGGCGGATCAGCTTTATATTGTTGTGAAGTATTAAACTGATCCCCCACTAATTATTACTTAATAGTATAATACATAATACATTATAATACATAATAATTCCACCCCTAGCTATGAATCAAATAACAGGATAAATTGGGTTCTGTAGCCTTGGCTGGCAACCAGTCTAACGTAGAAAGTCAAATCGGTGAGCTGAGTTTGAATTCCAGTTGAATTCCTTGCAATCACTTACGAACAAATACCCTTGGTAAAGGTATTAATCCGTCTCTTCCTTCCAGTTATGGGTTAAATAATAGGACAGATTGAGTTCTAAAGCCTTGGCTTGCAACCAGTCAACCGCAGAAAGTAATGGCAATCTACTGTTGGATAATCATCTGCCCAGTCAGTCATGTCTCTTTCGAGATATAATCGCCCAAGCTTGTATCATGTATGGCACTTTAGTAACTGATATAATTGCCAACAGCTCTCGTTTTCCGGTAACACCTGTCTGCTAAGGCGGCAAAACAATCCCTGTCATAAATACCTACTCAGACTCACTTGTGTTTATTCTTCTTCTATGTGCCCTGTCCCTTCAGGACGTAGGCGATCATGGTTCTCCACGTCTCCCTATCCCTTGTGGCTCTAAGTATGTTTGCTCCTATTACTCCTGGCAGCTCCCGTTCCGTCAGCCACTCGAACAGGCCCTGCAAATATGTTATCCGCTGCCTTCCTCTGTCTCTCTTTCCTTCTATCTGGCCAGTCAGTATCAGGTTCTCCAGGCTCTCCTTCCTCATTGTGTGTCCCAGGGACATCAGTTGTCTCTTCCTGATGCTCAGTATTAATTTCCTTTTTGTTGCCATTCTTTCCAACACCTCATCGTTGCTTGCATGCTCAGTCACACGATATCCGCAGCATCCTTCTGTAGAATCATATTTCCGCTGCTTTCAGTTTTGTCCTCATTTTCGATGATATTGTCCAGCACCCACTGCCGTATTGAAGAACTGACATCACATAGCAATCCAGCACTCTTTTCTTTGTTTCTAGTGAAATTTTCCTGTGTGTTAGTACTTTACTCAGCTTCTGGGACGCGTCCTTTGCCATGCCAATTCGCCTTCGGATCTCTGTGTCGCTTGCAGTTAAAATTGCAAAATCTAACAACATTTGAATCGAACCAGAACGCTCAATGTCTCGGTCTTAATAAATGGCGACTTCTGAATGATTCTTTCTAATCATTTTTACTCAAACACGAATATGGGTTTCGGGTAAAAGAAACCACACGCTCGTATCACCTCCCCAAACCGATGGCATCAAAGTCATCTCACTGAATAAAATATTTGTAAAGGTCTGAACTGGTGATACCAAAGAATGCAGCTCGTCTGAACATCTGCCATGGAAATAGCGACAGGTTTGCTATGCTTAGTCTGTAGGAATAAGGTCAGTCAGTCAGTTAGATACCACATGTGATACACGCTTGGCTGATCATGTCTCAAAGGAGACTGAGTGGGCAGAAGATTATCACGAAGTAGGTTGCTATTATTTTCTGCAGTAGACTGGTTTCCAACCAAGGATACAGAACTTAATCTGTCGTCTTATTAAACCATAGCTGGAGGAAGAGATAGATTATATTATATTATTAAGTAGTAATTAGTGGGGGATAAGTTTATTAGTTCATAGCAATAGAAAACCGATCCCCCATTTTATGCCCAGTAAAGGTTTACTTATATTTTCATCTATTATATTCAGTCAATCAGTTAAGTGTTATACGTGATACATGCTTGGCCGATCATGTCTCGAAAAAGACATGACTGACTGGGCAGAAGATTATCCTGCAGTAGGTTGCCATTACTTTCTGCATTCGACTGGTTGCCAACCAAGGCTACAGAACTTAATCTGTCGTGCTATTTAAACCATAGCTGAAGGAAGAGATGGATTTTATTATATTATTAAGTAGTGATTAGTGGGGGATCAGTTTATTACTTCATAACAATAGAAAACAGACCCCCCACTTTATGCCCAGTAAACAATTTACTTATATTTCCATGTATTATATTCAGTCAGTCAGTTAAGTGTTATACGGGAAACATGCTTGGCTGATCATGTCTCGAAAGTGACATGACTGACTGGGCAGAAATTATCCCGCAGCAGGTTACCATTGCTTTCTGTGGTAGACTGGTTGCCAGCCAAGGCTACCAAACCTAATCTATCCTGTTATTTAACCCATAACTGGAGGAAAGAAACGGATTAATGCCTTTCCCAAGGGTCAGTGAATGTAAAGAATTAAACTGGAATTCGATTCGGCTCACCGATTTCTCGTTCCGAGTTGATATCCATTCCACAACGCACATCCGTAATAATGAGGTGGTAGGTTTGAAAATAATTCCTTGTTCTCACGTCAGCGTAAACGCAAAAAAAAAAAATCGTTGAGAAGTTCCAGTCTAAATATAGCAGGAATACTCCCTTTTCAGTCAGGAGGTATATCCTGGACCATTATAAGAAATAGACAAAACATATTGATTTCACTTCAACGTTCTACTAGATTGGCATCTAGGTCCCACCCTTTTACTATTGAAATAGTTAAATTTAACATTTACTTCTATTCGAACAGTTTCTTTTCTCGCACTTCCTGATTGTGGAACTTGCTTCCACTAACTTGCATCCTTCCACTAACTTATGAATATTTAAATACTAACGGCTATCTTCTTGAATCCTGTACATTATTTATCTTTTCTTTGCTAACGCTCTGCACCCAGTTTTTTCTCTTACTATAAACTCCTGCGTACTAGTGGCGGTCTAACCTTGCTTGGGGTGAAATGATGAATAAATTTGAAAAATTAAAATCTTTGCGGCTATTTGAGACATTTTTAGACGACATCTGGTGCAAAATTCTTCCTTAGAGTTCTATATATCTTGCCTGCGATATTCCTGAAAGTTCTGCGTTTTTTGTTTTTTTTTTGTTTTGTTTTTTGTTAAATAACGTGCCTCTTCTATAAATACTTTCACAGCTTCTGCTCTGATGAACATAGATCACTGATGCCCCCTTGCCCCTAGGTAAGAATTTGCACGAGATACTAGATTGGCAACTAGGTCCCGCCCTTTTACAGTGAAACCGATAAAATGTAACCGCAATTTCTACTCCAACAGTTTCTTTTCTCGCACCTCTTGCCTGTGGAATTTCCTTCCACATACTTGCTTCCCCGACAGCTACAATCTCCAGGAGTTTAAATGTAAAGTCAATAGATACCTCCTAACACACTAACTCGCACCCATTCTCTCAAACACGCTTCCTATGTACATCCTTACTGGTCTACCCTCCTTCCGACATTTCCTATATCTAATCACTCTCTCACCACCATCCCCTATGTAACCCCCTGCGCTATAGTGGCAGTGGAATGCTTTGCTTGGGCTGAAATGATAACAAAAAAAACTCCTGGTTTGAGGAATATCTTCATGTCAGTGAGTTAAGTCAGTTAAGTGTCATAGGTGAAACACGCTTGGGCGATCATGTCTCGAAAGAGACATGACTGACTGGGCAGAAGATTATCCCGCAGTAAGTTGCCATTGCTTTCTGCGGTAGATTGGTTGTCAGCCAAGGCTATAGAACCCAATCTGTCCTGTTATTTGACCTATAACTGGAAGGAAGAGACGGATTAATACCTTTCCTAAGGGTATTTGTGCTAAGTGAATGCAATGAATTCAGCTGGAATTCGAACTCGGCTACCCGATTTCTTGTTCCGAGCCGATATCCACTGGACCACTACGCACATCCCATATCTTCACGAGAGAACTTTTAAAAAAAGTGAAGGCAAAGAAGAGTACAGATAGAGAAAATAGCAACAATACAAATGAAGGTAATGAGAACATGTAGAAGAGATAAAGAGGAAATCGGAAATAAAGAGTCGAGGAGGAAGAGAGTAGGAGAAAAGGAAGAGGAAGAGATGGAAAAAGACAGAAAGGTTCAGAGAGATGAGAAGGAAGAAGAAATCGGATTGATTTTTCCAAAACGAGTCTCGTCAAGATCAACATTTTTCTGTAAACTTTCTATGGTGCACCTAATGATTAAAGAATGCATGGTAAAATTGATACTCACAGGGCGGACTGACCATAATAGAAACAGCGGAAACCAACGCATAGCCTAGGTTGAAAGACGGATAAGGTTTACGAAAGATGACAAAAGGATAAAAGTCATTAAGACCTACAAGGGAGAGAGTCATGATTGACAGCACCCTGAAGGGACAAGACACGTTGAAAAAGAATATGGCTGTGAATATTGAGCAATCTTTGCACAAATAAAAAGATGCGGAAGGATAACGAGTATGCCATGGAACGAACACGTGAGAAGCGACAAAGATTAAAACAAAAATCACATTTATACTTAACATCAGGAAGGCATAGTTAAAATTTTAGCGCACATAATGAGGAAAGAGTACTAGGTAAATTTAATACTCTCGAGACAAATTGAGTTTGAGTTTGAGTTTTGTTTAACGGTATATCAACTTTAAATGCCAAAAAGGTGGGATTTTAAGGTATTTTTAACTGTTCGGTTATAGTGAGAAGGTTGATTTAGTCAGATTTTGATGAAAATTTTTATTTTATTTTAGAAAAGTGAAGATGTCTTCTAGTTTTGCATTAAAAATGTATTGCTGGTCATATTTTTTTTTTAAATGTATATTTTTCTATAAAAGTCTATTTTTATATTTTCATAGTGTTTTGACACCAATTTGGGGATAAACTATTTGCCCATAGCTAGGACCCTAACAGGTGCTACCACCCCGGGCCAGGGCGGACGTGGGAATAGTAGTAATTAAAAAGTAGTTACATGCGCCTCACAACAACCCAATTAGAGGCCTTGCTGCTGGATGCAGTTTAACGTCATACCCAGGAGCGAGACAGATTGAATCCCAGAGGAACACAGGAGAACAACCTATAACCTACCTAGCCAACTTCAAGAAATGGATGGCAGAACAAGGCTTAGATAAGATAACGAAAAGACAAAATTTATTACGAACTAGAAAGGAAAGGAAATTGTAGAGAGCCATGATCGCTAATGGGACATACAAGAAGAAGAAAAAACTAACGCTGGGATTTATACATATTCACTAAAGCCAGAAGAAATGACTAAACATAAACTACACGAAATGCAAATCACAGGTCGGGGACACAAAAATCAAACAGGTACAGCGATGTAGTGCAGTGTATATCGACCCAGAACGACAAATCTGGAAGCCGAGTTCGAATTCCAGTTGAATCCATTGTATTCACTTACGCGCAAATACCCTTGGGAAAGGCATTAATCCGTCTCTTCCTTCCAGTTATGGGTTAAATAGCAGGACAGATTGGGTTCTATAGCCTTGGTCGGCAACCAGTCTACCGCAGAAAGCAATGGCAACATACTGCGGGATAATCTTCTGCCCAGTCAGTCATGTCTCTTTCTAGACTTGATCGCCCAAGCGTGTATCACGTATGGCACTTAACTGACTGACTGAATATAATAGTTGGAATAATGATTAAGGCTTCTACTGGACATAAAGTGGGGATCAGTTTATTACTTCATAACAATAGGAAACCGATCCCCCACTAAATACTACATAATAATATAATACATTTCTTTCCCCTCTAGCTATGAGTCAAATAACAGGACAGATTGGGTTCTATAGCCTTGGTCGGCAACCAGTCTACCGCAGAAAGCAATGGCAACATACTGCGGGATAATCTTCTGCCCAGTCAGTCATGTCTCTTTCGAGATATGATCGCCCAAAGCGTGTATTACGTATGGCCCTTAACTGATTGATTAGTTGCCCCATTTAAGAACTGGGTGTAGGTCATTTTTTTAGATGTGAGGGGCTGCTAATATGACCTTATCGAACAGATCAGACTTATTATTAAGACAAGAATAAATAATTGTGCCATCAGTATAGGTATCTTGTTGATAACTGGTGATATCAGGAAGCTAATATATGAGAATTAGAAACAAAAATAGATTTAAAGTTTTCTACGCAATACCCTTACCGTAAGGGCGATACGGAGATTCGAAGTTGAATTGGTGTGGCCATGGACGCATCTCAAAAGCTGAGTAGCGTATTCAGAAACAGAAAAAGCAAAGAGAGTACTGGATTGTGATATGATGTCTGTCCTTCAATATGGCAGCGAATGCAAGACAATCTTATCAGTGCAGGAAAGACTTGAAGCAACCGAAACGTGGGTCTTAAGAAGAACGCTGGGGATACCATAAACCGAACATGTGAGCAAAGACGAGGTTTTGGAGAGGATGGACACAAGAAGGAAACTGATATTTAACATCAGGAAAAAATGCTGAAATTTTGGGGACCTGCAATGAAGAAGGATGGCTTGGAGAACTTGATGCTCACGAGACGGATAGAGATGAAAAGAGACAAGGCGAAGGCATATTTGATAAACTTGAGCAGATTGATGGTGGAGAAATGATAGGGTGGGATAAAAAGTGAAGGGGTATTAAGAGGGACAAGGGATAGGAGTGATGTGGAATTTTATAATAACCTACGTACTGAAGGGACACGGCACATAGAAGAAGAATGATATTAATCCATCTTTTTTATCCATTGTATCAGTAAATCCTTAATATATACAAAAACATGCTTACAATCTAATATTTTCTGGTTGTAAATAATCTGCAAAAAGGTTGACAAACCGTAAAAAACACATCAATTAATCACGTCTACATCTGTTTTACTAGTGATTCTGATAGATATAACTCCTATTTAAATCGATCGAGAAATTAAGAGTAAAAAATCCTGTCGGTTAACTGTGACATTTGTTTTCGTTTGTGCCAATGGTTAATTAATTCTTTATCATCTTGTATCTGTGGGCGTGATGGACGGCTCTTTTGATAATCTAATGAAACACCATAATGCTAATTCGTCCACGCAATTCTTTTTTTTTCTTTTTACGCCAGTTTTTGGGGCAGTCCATTCTGCTATCGAAAGAAAATACTATTTCAACTGCATGCCACAGTTTGTGAGCAGAGGTTAAATCGTCCGCTTCTCTGTGTGAAACGGAAATGTCGGAACCAATCACAAAAAACATAAGTACTGAATCGACAAAAATTGTCATCGTTGCGCATGCGTGAGACTCTGTGAGAGTCGCCTGCCATTTTATTTGTTTCTGTTCGCATTTCATTGTTAACTGCTGTTCTTGTTTTTGCTAATAAGATAATTTTTGCATTTCTATTTGCTTTTTGTTTTTTTAATGACGGTCAGCGTCATTAGTGATAATTTTTTATTTTCTTTTACTCTCCCTGCTAAAGTCTGTCAGCTTACGGCCGTATCTCGTTAAACTACCGGTTCCTTTACAATCACTGAAGTTAAGCAACGTCGAGCCTGGTCACTACCTAGATGGGTGACTTCTTGGAAATATTTGATGCTGTAAGCTTGGATGCTCGGCAAATGCAATGGTTAATGTCTTGAAATTGTTAATCGGAGAGCCGAGTTCCAATTCTTGTTGGGCTTGTTTCACTTCAGTCATTCATTTAAGTGTCATACGTGATACACGCTTTGGGCGATCATGTCTCGAAAGAGACATGAGTGACTGGAAATAGGATTGTCCCACAGTGGGTTGCCATTGCTTTCTGCCAGTGACTAGTTGCTAGCCAAGGTTATAGAACACAGTCTGTTCTATTATTTAACCCATAACTGGAGGGAAGAGATGGATTAATACCTCTCCTATGGGTATTGTTGCCTAAGTAAATGCATGTAACTCAACTGGAATTCGAACTCAGCTCCCCATTTGTCTTTCCACGTCGATATCCACTACACCACAACACACATTCATTTATTCACTTACACGCAAAAAAGTTGTTTCGTTTGGGGCTTTTAAATGAATTAAAATCCTAAAAATCCATTTGCTTATTTTATTTAAATTATGCAAGCCCAAGTGTGTAGAATGTTCGCTTTTTGACCATGAGACCCGGGTTTAAATCTCACCATGAACGATTTGTCAGGAAGATGACTTCTTCCCGGTATCGCTTTTAGGGGTGTGCGGTTCCAGTGTGCATAACCTTTGGAAAGTATCTGAAAACCATGCCACCCAAGCCTTTTCAGTAAAATTGAGTAGACCTCGATAGTTGTGCTTGAACAACGCCACAAGTCATCGTGTCCGAGCGTTGTTAAGATTGCTGATCACGCTTGATAATGTGCTCTGTCCCAGAAATTGTACCTAAGATCCTTTCAGCACAGCTGCAATATAAACCACAGCTGCCTTCTCTGAGAGCTGAACAAAAACGCAAATGTACCTGAGCAGGAGTCTGCAAAAAAAGATTAGGTAATGTAGGGTCCTCGGTGATGCTTGGTAAATTGGCCTTGTGCCAAACACGTCCGAAGTACCCACGATTTAAATATCAGAAGGTTGAAGGTTGGATGTTGAAATGTGAAAGGATAAAATACTTAGTGTTCATTAAAGTAAAGATTTATTTAACAGAATAACAAAATTGTAAGAAGAAAAATATAAGTGAATTTTTTTTAACTGCACACTATAAAATATTTGAGAGTAAAAAAATGTTTATAGAGAAAATACATGCAGTTTTGTAACTAAAATTGTTCAAAAAGAAATATCTATCTAAACTCACTTATAAATGGGACATAATCCGTGTATGTGTGTGTGTGTGTTTGCGTGTGTGTGTGTCTGTGTCTGTGTCCGTTGCCTATAGACTCCGAAACAGCTAAAACGATTTTCTTGAAAAATTACACAGTTGTACTATAAGCGTCTGCGAGTGTTCTTAGCTAGGTTTTGTGTCGAGGTACCCCCAGTAAATATCAAAAATCGATAATCGAAAAAATCGGGTTATAGAAGGAGTGGTCCGCTTTTAATCAAATTTCATACACTCATAGAAAAAGACATAAGAAACAATATTCAGAAGTTTCAAGGTTGCAGTTCTTACAATACTGCAGAAAATCGATTATATATATATATATATATATATATATAAAAGGCAAGATGTGTATCTGTTTATCTGCCTGTATGTCTGTATTTTTTTTTCAGCCCTTTTATTTTAGTTTTTGCTTTGGGTTTGGCTCTAAGTAGGTATAATTGTAGTTCTTAGTCTCAGCCACGATACCATTTACTCAGAGGATTAGTTTTAAAGCTTTCATTACACCCGAGCAACACCGGGCTATACTGCTAGTAAGTATTAAAAATGTCCCACAGAATTTTAGCGATAGTAGCAGAATGTAAAGTCTATGTTCCTTAAAGTTTCTTCCTTACATTGTGAGATGTTATCAGATACAACTCCCATTCTGACTGTTTTGACCGGTCAAGAGATGTTGTTTAAGGAGTGGATTTTTCATGTATTCGGCTTCAGCAGGAATTTTCTTCTTTAGGTGTGAAAAAAACGTTTGACTGACATCATATACCAATTATCGATTTCCTTCCTATCTGGATCCAGAATTTTACTTTTTACACTGACTTGTGAAATTTGCCCTGGTCTGGGTTTTTCCCAGACAAGGGAATTATACCAATATTATCATGATTTTTATTAGATGAAACACTGTCAAACATCCTCTCTACTATATTAAAGACCATTGTGTATTTGCATATATACATATTCTGTGGATGACTAATATATATATATATATATATATATATATATATATATATATATATATATATATTTCCCTTTTTTCATAGAAATATTCCAAAGCTCTACAATGTAAATGTATTGAGCACTTTTTAATACAACTGGCCATTGATCTAATTTAATTAAGATAAAAATAATACATATATATATATATATATATATATATATATATATATATATATATTATAAATTATGTTTTAGAACATGTACATAATTTCTTCTATATATGCCCTCTTCTCTACAATCATATGGCTGTTTCAGTGTTTGGGACCCAAACACCTCATCGGGAGAAATAAAGGTTTGGAATCATTCTCTGTTTATATTTGGTTCGTTGTTGTCGTGGGGGTTGGTTGGGGTTATTGGTAATTAAGTTAATGTGTCTCTCGTTTTGACCGTTCGACCCTCGAAGAATCTGGTAAGTGCGAAATTGTTGATTAATGGTATTATCTGTTGGAATGTACGTCCTATCGGTCGGGTATATCTTCCGGTTAGAATTTCTAAGAGGGCAGCCATGTTGAGTTGTCATATTTATGGTTGGCTATCGTTTAATTGATGAATGTCTGCTGTTAGTGGACCTAATTCATGTATTAGCTTTGATCCTGTGTCTAGATTTTCACTTTGGGGTTTCTTAGATAGACGTGATAGGAGTGGGGTGTTTTTTCTTTCGAATTTTGTTTTTTTTCGGTATGGAATATTTTTTTATATTATAGGGTTTTTTTTATATTTTATAGTCAAGTTCGGAGTATTATTGCATTTAGGCAAAGTTATTTCAAGAAATCTAAATTTGTATTCTTTAGAAAGTAAATGCAAATTAGTGTTTTATCAGTTTTTGTATAAAGTTGTATGTTTAATCTTAATTTAAGTTTAGAGGGTCGGTTTTTTTTCTTTTAATTTTTTCTATTCTTTTTTCTATAAATTATCGTTTGGAATTCTATTTATTTCTTTGAATTTTTTAAATATTTTATTTATTTAGATATTTTTGCGGGCATTAGGTCTTGCTGTAAGGATTTATTACATAGATTTTTTCTATAGCATTTTTTATCTTTTATAATAATAAAAATATCTATTCAAATTTTCAGTACTTTTTAGTGTGCTTACAGTTTATTTTTGTTTATGATATAATTATTCTGAAGTAGTATATTTAATCTTGATTTTGAATATATGAATTTTAATTCTTTTTCGAGTTTGAGAGCTATTTGTTTAATTTTGATTTTTCAAGTACGGAATATTTTTGTATTTAAATAAGGTTATTCAGCTGTCTTTTCCCGATGTTAAATATAGGTTTCTTTTTTGTTTCCATCCTCCAGGAAACCGGTCCATGTTTTTCTCAGAAACCATCTATAGAACCACATTTCAGTTACTTTAAGTCTTTCCTTCATCTTTGCCGAGATTGTCCAGCCTTCACCGCCATATCAAAGGACAGACATAAAATAAAAATCCGGTACTCTCTTCTTTACTGCCAACGAAAATTTCCTGTCTCTAAACACTCTACTCAGCTCTTGAAATGCATCCCTAGCCATGCCATTACGTCTCTGAATTTCAATATCGGACGTTCCGTCTTCTGTTAGAACACTTCCCAGATATTTATATTTCTGGACCTCGTTGATTTTAAGTAGGTACCGAACAGTATTACATGGAAATCTTATTGAAGTACCATTTTTCGCTCCGAAGTTAAGCAGCGTTGAACCTGGTCGCTACCTAGATGGGAGACGGCTTGAGCTCACCGGTTTATGTTAGTGATGAGGGTAACATCTTTCTTATACGGAAATATTCGGTAATCGTTGATCAAACATTGAGCGTTACTGTTATGTGAAATCTTTCTGTTTTTTTTTTGTTTTTTTTTAATTTTTAAAAAATTATCTTTCACCAATCCACTACTTATCCATTTTTCTAGTGTCGGTAGGAGTTTCTGTTGTAATTTTTTAAGGTAGTGTGGAATGTCAACATCTTTGTCATAACATTATTTCTTTATCGAATAACATGTACTATACATTTTAGCTGTTACTGCTGTTGAAAGTCTTCAATTCGATGTAGTGTTTGCTAGTTAATAAAGTTCTCTACGTGTGATTGTATAGCACCAATCTTATGAGAGCTATTGAATAATCGTCTTCTTTAAAAATTTCGTGTGATTGAAGCTATTTTTAGTTCTTGATCCGTGAAAATGTTTGTATATAGGTGATAGTGCAGACATTTTTAACAAGTTGTATGACATCCATGCGATAGCTTAGATCTGCAAAAGTTATTTAAGAACATGAGTCGAAGTTCATTTTCTTTATAGCCTACAGAACTTATTCGCCTGAAGCCATTTTTCTTCATTGATATAAGAAAGCGATTGTATATAACATATATGTTATACATTTCTGAACGCGTTTAAGTACATGGATTATAGAACATCGACAAGTCCTTTGGAATTCTAAGAGGTGGTCAAAGACCGTGGTACGCACAACGATCGACTTGACCCAACTGAGCTAGATCTCTCGTTACATATACTTGACAAGAAACGTCATTGTTACCCAAAAGTTGATTTGCTCTTTAAAAAATGAATCATTGAAATCTTCAGTCAGAGATTCAACGACTAATTTGAACAAACATATTTGGAATGCAACTGTAAAACCATTACGATAATTTAATCAGAACATTTTTTATCATTCCACCCTAAGGAAGGCGGAACCGCCACTAGTACGCAGAAGACTGGGTACCGGGGGTATCGGAAAAAGGATAAAGGATGAAGAGGATTCAAGAAGATAGAAGATGGGCACTATGTACATTATTCGAACTGTTGTTCTCATCTTTGTTGCCATTTGTACGACGTTTCAAACGTTGTACGCTCCGGCCTTCTTTAGGTGCTAAGAATTTCGAACCGAACCCTTTATTACAATCACTGGTGTATATCATTCTCATTCCTTGTGTAAAGCCTATTTTGGTAGTCATGAGTTATCTCCCTGTAACCCTTTAAGTAATGCACATGACCCAGTGGATAAAGATGTTGGTTAGTTCCAGTGACTAGTCTTGAGTTGTGAGTTCAATGCCAGGGTACAGCAGGGGTGAACAAGTAACTTAGAGGAGTAGCAGGAAATAACTCATGACTACCAAAAGGAGGCTTTAAGCAAGAAATGAGAATGATACACCCCAGTGAGTTAATAAAGAGTGCGGTTCGATATTCCTAACACCTGAAGAAGGCCGGAGCGTACAACGTTTGAAACGTCATACAAATAGCAACAAAGATGATGAAACCCTCTCTGTCACATTCACTAACATTCGCGTTATCCGCACTAACCTTTCTATTCCTCCAAACTAACTCACCTGATTTCTTAGCCCTGTGTGAAACTAACCTTGACCCGTCTATCCCCTCCTCTGAGTTCTATGTTCCTGGTTACCTTCCCCTCTTCAGGAAAGACTCCAACGTCCATATGCATGGGCTTGGTGTATATGTCAGTGAACACTTCCTCCTAGCTAGAGTAACATCTCTTGAATCCCTGGACCAGTCTTTCATGTGTTTCCGTCTCTCACTTCTAAGCTCCGTTAGCTATCTCTTCTTCCTCTACCGCTCCCCCTCCTCCTCTGACTGTTCAGTACTTGACAGCATCTCTGACAATATCGACAAGGCCATTTCTTCTCACCCATCTGCCCATATTTTCGTGTTTGGTAACTTTAACGCCCACCACACTAAGTGGCTCGAAAACTCTGTAACCGACACTGCTGGTGTCAACACCTTTAATTTTTCAATCTCCCAATCCCTTACGCAAGTAGTGGACTTCCCCACGCGTTTCTCCAAATAGCCCTAACGGAAGGGACTAGCTATTAGACCTCTGCTTCACTTCCACACCAAATTCTTGCACCACCAGACAGCTCTGCCCTCTCGGGAATTCTGACCACGCCGTAGTTTCTGTCAACATCTCGTTTCACTCCACCCCTACCCAAGAAACCCAGACCAGCAGAATATCCTACTGCTATCAAAGAGCAGACTGGGATTCGTTCCGTGACTTCCTCTGCAACGTCCCTTGGAACAATGTTTTTAGTCTTCCCGTCGAATACTGTGCATCAGAGGTCTCCTCCTGAGTTAAGGCTGGCATCGATGCTTTCATCCTTGCCAGGAAATTTCAGCTTAAATCCCATTCGTCTCCCTGGTTCTCGCCCGCTTGCTCGGCCGCAATTGCCCACCGGAATCACTTCTTCCGGCTTTACCGTAGCCACGTGTCGGACCAATCAGGCGCCTTTTCACCTCAGCTCGTAATAAGTGTAAAAAGATACTTAACGAAGCTAAAATGCTGTTTGCTGCCAGAATGAAGCAGCGCATAGCATCCTCTGAGTTCGGAGCCAAAGACTACTGGCGCCTCTGTAAAAGCGTGCTCAACAAGAGTAAGTCCTCAATACCCCCACTAATCAACGAGTTTGAGGTTCTCACCTCCTCAGCGGACAATGCTGAATGCTTTGCCCGTAGATTCTCGACGAATTCGTGTCTGGATTCGTCTGGAGTCCAGACACCCGATTTCCCATCTAGAACTGAGGCCCAATTGAATGATGTCCACATCACGCCCTCGCTGATTTCTAGCATAATATCAAAATTGACCCTCACAAAGCGAGTGGTGGGGACGGAATCCCAATCATAGTCTTGAAGAAATGTGCCCCTGAACTCTCTTCTGTCCTTTCTAAGCTCTACAACCTCTGCGTATCTTCCTCCTGCTTTCCTGCCTGTTGGAAGTCTTCTGTGGCTCCAATATTCAAGAACACTGGGGAACCATCGGACCCCGAAAATTACCGTCCTATCAGCCTTCTTCCGATCTTCAGCCAAGTGTTCGAAGCCATTATCAATGCCGAGGTCGTTCAGCATCTCACGGCCCACGGGCTCCTATCGGACAAACAGTATGGCTTCCGCTTCACCAGTATATATACCAGGCTCTCGACAAGAATGGTGAAGCCCGAACCGTCGCCCTGGATATCTCCAAAGCATTCGACAGAGTATGGCATGGCGGCCTTCTACGAAAACGGCGAAGCTACGGCATTACTGGACTTTTGTTGGACTTAATCCAGTCATTCCTCTCCTACCGCACGCTGAAGGTGGTTTTAAACGGACATGCCTCCCAAAACTACCTTACAAACGCGATCCTAGGTCCTACGCTCTTTCTAATCTACATCAATGATCTCCCCGATGCCATAAGATCACAAGTAGGCATGTACGCCGACGATACCACAGTATACGCTTGCCTTGATCAAAAATCTGATGTTGACGATAAGGCGAACCTCGCGGCTGAGCTTGAAAAGGACCTCCACTCCGTGGTGGATTGGGGTAGGAAATGGCTCGTAAAATTCAATTCTTCCAAAACGAAGCTGCTGTCAATTAACTACCACAGACGACCGCACCTCCCTCCCATTAGCATGGAACAGGCATGCCTCCCAGAGAGTAAATCACTACGTCTGCTTGGCGTGACACTCTCAGCGGACCTCAAGTGAAATGACTACGTCGAATCCATTGCTAAATCCGCTGCCATGAAAGTTGGCTCTCTGTGCAGCGCCCGGAAATTCTTTCCGCCTGAAACTATCCTGCACTTATACAAATCTACCATCCGCCCGTGTTTTGAATACTGTTGCCACATCTGGTCGGGCGCCCCTGCTATTCTCCTCGGGCTTCTTGACTAAATACAGCAAAGAATCTGGAATGTGATTGATACCGACTTAGCTGACCGCCTGCAGTCACTCTCTCACCGGCGTGACGTGGCTTCCCTGTGCCTCTTTTACAAATACTTTCATGGCTTCTGCTCTGATGAACTTAAATCACTGGTGCCCCCTAGGTGTGAGTTCGCATGAGATACTAGATTGGCAACTAGGTTCCACCCTTTTACAGTGAAAGCGATGAAATGTAACCGCAATTTCTACTCCAACAGCTTCTTTTCTCGCACTTCCCGCCTGTGGAATTCCCTTCCGCATGCTTGCTTCCCCGACGGCTATAACCTCCATGAGTTTAATTGTAAGGTCAATAGACACCTCCTAACACACTAACTCTCCCATTCTTCCCAACTCTCCCCCTATATACATCCTAACTCGTCTATCGCCATGTGTAACCCCCTGCGCTATAGTGGCAGCGGAATGCCTTGCTTGGGGTGACATGATTAAAAAAAATAATAATAATCCGAATAATTAATACACAGGAACATTTCACTAGAAACAAAGGAAAGAGTGATGGATTGCTATGTGATGTCAGTTCTTCAATACGGCAGTGAGTGCTGGACAATATCATCGAAAATGAGGACAAAACAAAGCAGCGGAAATGTGATTCTACAGAAGGATGCTGCGGATATCGCATGCAGGCAACGATGAGGTGTTGGAAAGAATGGCAACAAAAAGGAAATTAATACTGAGCATCAGGAAGAGACAACTGAAGTTCCTGGGACACGCAGTGAGGAAGGAGAGCTTTGAGAACCTGATACTGACTGGCCAGGTAGAGGGAAAGAGAGACAGAGGAAGGCAGCGGATAACATATTTGCAGGGTCTGGTCGGGTGGATGACGGAACGGGGGTTGCCAGGAGTAACAGGAACAAACATACTAAGGACCACAACAGATAGGGAGACGTGGAGTGCCATGATCACCTACGTCCTGAAGAGACAGGGCACATAGAAGAAGAAGGATGTTTAATTACTACCTCATCTCAGAATTATAGACAAATGATACTGACGTTGCGTTTAATGTTTTAGAGATTGTATCGTGGTACAGTGGATATCTGCTCGGAACGAGAAGCCGGGGAGCCGATTTCGAATTCCAGCTGAATCCATTGTATTCACTTACGCGCAAATACCCTTGGGAAAGGTATTAATCCGTTTCCTTCCAGTTATGGGTTAAATAGCAGGACAAATTGGGTTCTATAGCCTTGGTCGGCAACCAGTCTACCGCAGAAAGCAATGGCAACCTACTGCGGGATAATCTTCTGCCTAGTCAGTCATGTCTCTTTCGAGACATGATCGCCCAAGCGTGTATCACGTATGGCACTTAACTGACTGATCTATCAGGGAAACAAGTAAACGGAAGGGAATACAACAGATAGAAAGTGCGAAAAAAAAGAAACTGCTCGAATAGAAGTGGAGGTTATATTTAATTATTTCAACGGTAAATGTGTGAGGCCTACATGCTGACTTAGCGCGGTTAAATTCACGTTATCGGGGCACCAAGGAAAAAAGTCGTCAAAGCAAACGCCATGAAAATAGTTGTAGAAAAGACAGAGGGAAAACATGTCATAATAGTAAGAACGTGATTGAAGTTTAGATGCCAAGTCAGGACCAATTATATTGCAGATACTTTTTTGGATTTTGTCGAAAATCTCGAGATGACTATCAGTAGATCCCCACCAGATATGACAACACTATTCAATATACTATAATATTTGTTCGAGAAAGAGGAATGTTATCTTTCATTTCTTTCCCGAAACATCGCTTACTAATTACTCAAAAGTAACGGTCTTAGAGGTCTTAACAAAGGTAACCGTAAAACTGGAGGAAGGAATCTAAAATAAAAATTGAGATAATTCTCTGTCTACCAAACACTATTTGCGCATCTCTATGCAATTTGTATGCCTCTAGGTTCTTGACAAAATCCAACGGAGAATCTGTAATGTGATCGATACCGACTTGGCGGCTCGGCTACAGTCGCTCTCTCACTGGCGTAACGTGGCTTCCCTGTGCCTCTTCTATAAATACTTTCACGGTTTCTGCTCTAATGAACTTAGCTCACTGGTGTCCCCTAGGTATGAATTTACACGAGCCAATAGATTACCAACTAGGTCCCAACCTTTTACAATGAAACTGATAAAGTGTAACCGCAATTTCTACTCTAACAGCTTCTTTTCACGCACTTCCCACCTGTAGAATTCTCTTCCATATAATTGTTTCCCCGACAGCTACAATCTCCAGGAATTCAAATGTATGGTCAATAGACATCTCCTATCACACTAACTCGCATCCATTCTCACAAGCTCTTTTTCCACCTACTCCACCCATATCCTCGTTATCATCTTCCGTCTATTACCCTCCTCCTGACATTTCCGATAACTAACCCCTTTTTCGCATCACTTTCTCCTATGTAACCCCCTGCGCAACAGTGGCAGTAGAATGCCTTGATTGGGTGAGATGATTACAAAAAATGTCTGTGATGTTCAAGAGTGGCTTACATTTGCTTACGAGGTATGATCAAAAGTTATAGGGATTGTGACTCTGTAACAGAGCTAACGAGGGCAGAGTAAAGCCACTTGACACAGATTGACCTTGAACTCTGTCACGCTTACACACTAAAGTGTAACGTTCTTGCTCACTTCTGTTTTTTATAGCAATGTTTGGAAGGAAGTGTGTAGAGTGTGGGCATCTCACCACACTAAGGTGTTTCCGTCAATGGCCATGACTTGTGCAGCAGGTTTTAGCAAAGCACAACATTCCCCAGTTCCAATAACCACCATATTCCTCGGATCTCACTCTTTGCGAAATTTTCCTCTTCCCAAAAATTAAATCTCTCTTGAAGGGGACGAGATTTCAAGACATCGAAGAAACCTAAAAGTAAGCGACTAGGCAACTTCTCGTCAGCCCCACAAAAAAAAAAAAAAAAAATCCAGGAATACATTCATTAATGGAAGTAACGATGTGTAAAATGTGTGGTATCAAAAAGAGAGACCTCTTTGAAGGAGATGAAATAAGAGACTGATACGTGTTGTAGTTTTCTTTTTAGAACACCACTCTCGAAATCTTTTATCAGATCCCATATGCCACTTAATGTATACAAAAGCACAGGCACGCACATAAAATAAGTTCGAAAGAAGGCATTGTAATAACACATTACTCTGTAAGTCAGTCCGGACAATCTGTACCTTGGACTGAGCAATAAGATTATAAATTTGAGAGCAAGAAAAAGTTTTAAAAGTCTAAAAACATCAAATAACTATAACATTATTTAACTTTCGGAAATTATTCGATCATAAACAGAATTATATTTTAAAGATATTTCTGAAAGTTTATACAAAACCCAAGTGCTACTCAAGGTAGCGGGGTTGTGAATGAGATGTATGATATGAACGTTAGAGAAGTATGTAAGGACAAAATATTACAAGGATATGAATGATAGACAACTATTGACTCCATGCATGAAGAGCTCAGGACTGTAGTGCTTGGGAAGTAAGAACGCAGGAACCTTTTTCACAAAGTATGGGTTCTTGAGAAGAAATTTTGAACAGGGGTAACATTGTTTAACGGAACGCGCAGAGAATAAGCGTGATTCAATCTTGTGTTATTTGTTGAAATGGTTCTCTTTTTCTGTCTGACAACAACTTCCGGACACAGGAAAATGGTATAAGCCGTAATATGTTGACCTTGAAATCTTCCTTCTGGCTTCTGTATTGGAAATAAGTTTGATATATGTTTAACGGCATATCAACCTCTGTGGGTTATTTAATGTCAAAAAGGTGGGGTTTTAAGGTGTTTTTTTTTTTTCAAATCTTTGGTTATAGTGTGAAGGTTGATTTAGTCAGATTTTAATGAAAATTTTGTTTTTGTTACTTTCTATTTTAGAAAACTGAAAATGTCTTCTAGTTTTGTAATAAAAAATGTTTTACTGAAAATAGCTTTTTTTTTTCAAAAATATGTATTGGTCGTAATTTTTTCTTCAAATATGTATTATTGGTAATATTTTTCCTTCAAAAATATTTTTTTTTCTATAAAAGTCTATTTTTATGTATATAATTCTATAAAAGTTTATTTTTATACTTTCATAGTGTTTTGACACTAGTTTGGAGGGTTAACTATTTTCCCATAGCTGGGACCCTAACAGGTGTTACCACTCCGGGTTAGGATGGAACTGGGAACAACAGCAATTAAGAAGTCGTTCCAAGCTCCACACAACCTCCCAAATTTGCTGCCGGATGTAGTTTACCGTCATGCCCAGGACCAGTATTGAAAATAAATAGATTTTCTAATAAATGTATTATTTTAAATTGACAAGCAATTCGACTTAGAAACTGATTATCTTTCTGTCAGTGAAGTGAGAAATATTGATCATGGCACTCCACATTTTCCTGTTCTTTGTAGCTCTTAATAAGTTTTATAGTTTTGTTCTCTCAAACACTGTTTTGCCCTCTATCTACTCAAGCTCATCAATATTTTTTGCGTTACTTTTTCCCTGTTTGTTTTTCTCTTAAACTGTCTTGTGAGTATCTAGTTTTCCAAGTCCTCTTTCCTCATTACTTGTCGCATAAATTTTCACTGCTTCTTCCTCATGTTTAGTATAAGTTTCCTTTTTGTTTCCTTTTTCTTCAAACATCGTCGTTGCTCACATGTTCAGTCCATGGTATCCTCAGCATCCTTCTGCAGAACCACATTTCTGTTATTTCAAGTCTCTCCTTCATCTTTGAGGAGATTGTCCAGCATTCACTGCCATACAATGAATAGATATCATGTAACAGACATTAGCTACAGAGTGGGTTAGAAACACCTCCTACGTCATGGTAAGATTCCCAGATTGGGAGAAATTTCCCTTTGGGGGCAATTTGAAGCTACTAGGGGGGGAAATGCAAAATGAGTTCTTGGAGATCAAACATGACTCTTCTGCCAAGGATGAGTTTCATGCACAAGATCTTGAAGAATTCTGAGTTAATATGCGTGGAGTCTACCCACAACTGAACAAGGCATTGAATCTTCATGCTGTTTTCCACAACCTACATTTGATAGTCAGGAATTTCTACTTTACTCACAATCAAGACCAAAGCACGAAACCGACTGAAGGTGGAATGCGACATACGTTGCGCGCTTGCCAAAACTAACCCTGATATTGATACACTGGTGCACAAGAAGCAGCATAATCCTTCTCACTAATTTAATTCTGAAGTAGAAGAGCAAACAAAAGTTCTTTTATTTATTACTAACCGCTCTCTATGGCTATGCTTAGTTGTTGTTACTAACTGCTCTCTGTCCACTTTACTCTGTAACTATAAGTTTATCAGTATATTTGTACATTTGAAAAATAAGTGAGTAAATAGTCTCAGTTTGTTTTAACTGCTCTTTCTCTCATACGCATGAAGGGGGAAATCTGGATGGTTGAACTGGGTGTTGACAGACAAAAGTTTGGGAACCACTGAGCTTGAGAGTGTAGCAGAAATGTTTCCCACAAAATGGTAAGACATTAGCTTCAGAGTTATGTAGAAACACCTTCTACATAATGGTTCGCTAGATGGAGAGACTATTGCTATTATACGGAAAGTATTTCTGTCGTAACCTGTATTACCTAATCGACAAATAATTTAGATTTGAAAATTGATCGTTTTGCTGTCAGTGAAACTACGAATAGCAAATTAGTATTAATAAATAAATAAAATAATAATCAATGGTTACTTCAGCAAATATAAAATAAAAAGTAGTCAGAACTAGTTTAATAAAAATTTGATTAACAATTTTTTTAATTTGATGTACTAAGACATTAACGTTATTTGCTGTCCTTGTTCTCTGAGTGTGATTGATTGTCTGTGTGTCTGAGTTTGTCGATAATCGCTTATAAGAAAACATCACATTACCGTTCTTCTCTCAACATGCAGACACGCATCAATAAATATTACAAACAATGCACCCTTCCCTGCCCTACTTCATCCGTCTGTCGTTGCCTCAAGCCACCCTATCACTATCTCTTATTTTCCTTTTCATTCTCTTTTTTTTTAAATTGTGTATATTTAATTTACACTTTATTTATTCTTCTTTAAAATCATTTGTTCCAGTCGGTCAGCGCCCGTCACAATCGACTTTCGTTAGGGAAAGTGCCAGCCAAAAATTGACGCCACTAGCGACCTGCGGGTCACGCATGCGCGGAATAGGCCAATGAGCATGACGTCATAAAGACGTCACTCGTCGTTGATCAAAAGTGCCCCATGACTCACGGGGTGTGATGTCATGCAGACGCCGAGGTCAGCAATCTAATCGATAGGCAATGTTTTCTTTTTTTTTTTTTTTTTTTTTGTGTGCCGCGGACTAAATCTATCGCGACTGACGGAGCGATGCTGGGGTTTGTTTAAGGTGGAAAGGTTAGAGGTATGAGGGATTTGTATGAGTTGGCTTTTAGAAGCATAAAAAGGAAGGGTTTTTTTAAGCGTGCGTCAAGAGGATGCGGCTGTATCAGAGAGTTGGATTTGTTTGTGGGATGGGTTAGGGTATAAGGGGTATTCCGAATGAGGTAACTGAAGAGGTGCAAAATAATAAAAGAAAAAGAAAAAAGAATTAATTAAAACAGATTGTGAAAGAAAGAAAGAAACAAACAAAGGGAAAATTAAGAAAGAAACAAAGAAAGAAAAACAGATTGTTATTTAAATATATAAAGAAAAATTTTTTAAAGAAAAAAAAACTATTGTGAAGAAAGAAAATATTGAAAAATAAAAAAAGAAGGAAGATTGTGATTTAAATAAAGAAATAACAGATTATAAAAGAACAAAAAGAAAGAAAGAAAACAGAATGAAAAAAGAAAGAAAAAAACGAATTGCGTATGAAAAATAAAATAATTTATTGGAATATAAAATAAACGATTAAAGCAGAATAAATAAACAGAAAGAAAAACTATTTAAAAAAGAAGAAAATACTAATTGAATGACTCGTATAAAGGAAGAAAAAATTGGTTGGTTTGTTTTATGGCATATCAACCTCGGCTGGTTATTTATTGCCAACTATTTTTTTTTAATTTATTTATTGCTAGTAAAAACTTTTTCTTTCAACAATTTATTGTTGTTTTTATATAAGCTTTTGTGTCTAGTAATACTTTCTTCTTTTCGAGTATCAAGATTCATTTGGATTTGTTTTTAAGGGTAGAGTCCCCAAGGCTTACTCTTTTATTTAACCCATAACTGGAGGGAAGGGACGAATTAATACCTTTCCCAAGGGTACCACTGCTTAAGTGAATGCAGGGTGTTCAACTGGAATCTCGAACTCGGCTCACCGATTTCTCTTTCCGAGCCGATACCCACTGCACCACAACGCACATCCGTCACTAAACGCTTACAGCACCTGGTATTCCCAAGCGGTCACCAATCTAAGTACTGACCAGGCTCAACGTTGCTTAACTTCGGTGATCGAGCCAGAACCGGTGTATTCATCGTGATATGGACATAAATTACTAAACAAATATCAAAAGAACATGGGATTGAAAGATAAAAGAATGTAAAAAGAAAAGAAAAGAAGAAAGCAAGATTAAATAAAAAGAAAATGAAAAAATATGTAGCAAAGAATGCAAGAAGAAATAAACTGATTGAAAGAAAAGAAAAAAAAACGTAAGAAGAGGATTTAAAAAAAAAGAAATCAAAGACGATAAGTTATAGAGAAGAAAGCAGAGGGTACCAAGAAGAACAAAATACGTAGAAAATATTTAAAAAAAACCATCATTGCGTATCAAAAATAATCGATGGATCGATAAAGAAAACAAAATGAAAGAATAAGATAATGTTTAAAGAGGGAAAGTAAAGTAAAGAAAGAATGATTGAATGAATTGATGAATGAATGAACGAAATAACGAAAGAAAAACAGCAATTTATAATAATCTATTATAATAAAAACTTGAATGGAAAGATAAAAACACAACTTAAAAAGAAATATTTGAAAGCAAACAAGTTAGAAATAAAGAAGGAAAAAGAAAAGAGACAGAAAAATAAAGAACACGTTTTAAAAAGAAAGTTGGAAAAACAGAAAGAATAGAAGAAAGAACACATTCTAAAAAGAAAGTTTCAAAGACAAAAAGAAAGAAGGAAAGAAAGAGCACAATCTAAAAGGAAAGTCCGAAAGAAAGAAAAAAAGAAAGAAAGAAATTGGAAAAAAAGAAAGAAAGAAGACAATCTAAAATGAAACCTTGAAAGACAGAATGAAGGAAAGAAAAATTTCTAAAAGGAAAATTGGAAAAAAGAAAGAAAGAAGACAATTTAAGAAGGAAGGCTGAAAGAAAGAAAAGAAAGAAAGAAAGAAAGAAAAGCAAAGAAATAAAGAAAAAAGAAAGAAAGAACAAAATCTAAAAGGAAGCCTTGACAGAAAGAATAAAGGAAAAGAACAATTTCTAAAAGGAAAATTGGAAAAAAGAAAGAAAGAAGACAATCTAAGAGGGAAGGTTGAAAGAAAAAAAGAAAAGCAAGTAAAGCAAAGAAAGAAAAAAAGAAAAAAAGAAAGAAAGATAGAAAGAAAAAACGCAATCTAAAATCAAACCTTGAAAGAAAGAATGGAGGAAAGATCACATTCTAAAAGGAAAATTGGAAAAAGAAAGAAAGAGGGCAATCTAAGAGGGAAAGTTGAAAGAAAGAAAAGAAAAGAAAGAAAGAAAGAACACAATCTAAAAGGAAAGCCTCAAAAATAGAATGAAAAATAAAACAATGTAAAAGAAATGTTCAAAGAAAGAATGATTACAATCTTAAAGGAAAGCATGAAGTAAAGAAAGAAAGAAAGAAAGAAAGAAAGAAAGAAAGAAAAAGCAAAGAACTGGCGCGAGTGATGGACGTTAAAAACTGAACGGAAGAAATAAAAGCGAAGCATTAAAAGAAATCAAAAGAAAGAAAATCATCCTAATGGCGTTCTGATCAAGTGTCTTTTAAAACCATTTTTTTTTAAAGAATTAAAGGTAAAACAGAAAAATAAAAAAGATAAAAAAAAGAAAAAGAAGATACGGTATAGACAAGAAAGAAGGGCTGAAAAGAAAAGGAAGTGTGTGGGACATTCCAGGAATGATGGGGATACACGAATCGAGAATTGGTCGGCAAGTGGCTGCAGGAAACTTAAGTTCAATGCTTTATGGAGCGGAACATTCTAAAAGAGAAAGGCTCACGTGGCAGACGAAGAGACGAGAAAATTGTTTTGTGTCCAACGACTACGGTTTTGAGATAAATTTGGGTCAGGAGATACGACATTTTTTAAAAAGTTATTTTTTTAATTAATTTTTTTTTTTCTTCATTTAAAAAAAGTTTTCTTGAAATCTTTTACTTTGTTTGCTTGAACGTTAGTCTTTGGCTACTAGCTTTTTAAGGAGGCCTTTTTTAATTAACTCCTTTGAAGTTTTTTTTATTTATTATATCGTAAATTTTTTTTTTATTTTTCTTCTTCCTTTATTTAAATTAAAAAAAAATATTTCACCTCAAGAAAGCTAGTAAAAACCACTAAGACACAAGGGGGATAACTGAGTATGGCAGGCTATGAAAAAGGAGGAAGACATTACGATTGACATTGCATTTCAATTTTTTGAAGATCAAAGCTGCCCATAAAGAATGGAGTCGGAAGACCGAGAAGTGAGCGAAAAGAAACTCTAAAGACAAAAGTTACAGTTGCGCTTAATTCAACTGTAAATTGATCAGAATTTATTGCCAGTCTAATCAGCCAGTTAAGTATCATCCATGATACACGCTTTGGGCGATCATGTCACGAAAGATACATGACTGACTTTGCAGAACATGTTCCTGCAGTAGTTTGCCATTACTTTCTGCAGTAGACTGGTTGTCAACCAAGGCTATAGAACCCAATCTATTTTGCTATTTAACCCTAAGCTGTAGAGAAAAGAGACGGATTGACACCTTTCAAAAGTAATGAAACGAATTCAACAGGAATTCGAACTCGGCTCTCTGATTTCTCGTTCCGAGCCGATAATTTCTGCACCATAACACACATCCAGTTCAATCAGTCAGTCAGTTAAGTGCCATACGTGATACACGCATTGGGCGATCATGTCTCAAAAGAGACATGACTGATTATCCTGCAGTAGGTTGCCATTGCTTTCTGCAAGGCTGTAGAACCCAATATGTTTTATTGTTTAACCCATAGTTAGAGGAAAAACGGATTAGTACCTTTCCCAAGGGTATTTGTGCATAAGAGAATTGAAAGGAATTCCAGAGGAATTTGGAATCGGCTCCTCGATTTGTCATTCTGACTAGATATCCAATGCACCTCAACGCACATTCTAGTACTACAAAGAGTCTATATAGCACACTGAGAAATTCATCAGAACAATTACCATGAGGCACTTTATAGAGACAGTAACTTACAGCGGTAGGAAAGTGACTGAAGCCGAGGTACCAAAACAGAACCAATTATATTGCGGATTATTCTTTGAATTTTATCAAGAATCTCTAAATATATAGGAGAAATACCGGATAATATGTGGCAGATTTTTTTTCTTTTGATTTCTGTCGCATGCATATTTCTTTCTGGGTCCTAACAAGAGACCTAGAGTCAGAAATGGCTTCATGACAATTTCCACTGTTACTCCTGCAGCTTATTTCCTCACACTTCCCGCCTGTGGAACTCGCTTCCTTATTCTTGCTTTCCTGATGGCTACAACCTCCAGGAATTCAAATGCAAAGTCAATACTCATCTATTAACCACTTGACCCTAGTTCTTTCCTCACCACTCTGTATATCCTTTCCTTTCTCTCCACCTCTGCAACTGTCATCACACCTGTATTCCCTCCCTTCTCTTGCTTCTTTCTAAATGGTTTGTCTTTCTCTTCACTCTCTTCTATTTAGTGTTTTTACTCTTATGTTGCCCCTACACATCAGTGGCGTTACCACCTTGGTCGGGGTGATATGATTAAAAAAAAAATTTAAAAAACGATCGCACACATTTTACATAGACAAAGCTCTTCGTAATGTGTGAGCTTTTCTTGTGAGTAGAATTTGTTTGTATTTCATTAACGCATGAGCTACCAGAAATCGCCTCATTGAATCTATCGGAAACTTTTCTAATCGATCCGAGGGCTCCAACTACAATTACAACTGCAATTATTGATGTCCTCTTCTGCCACAATTTTGAGATTTCCATGTCAATTTACTTATATTTTGATATTATTATTATTATTATTATTATTATTATTATTATTATTATTATTATTATCCTATTTCGATTTCTGCTATGGTCACACTACCTACCAAGTCTGCGCAAAGATTTAAGGCAGGAGGTTGTAGTGTGTTGTTATGCGTACATTTCATAGCTTGCTTTTATAACCCCCATATTACTAGTAGCGTTATTATCCGGCAGCAAGGCCTCTGTTTGGGGGGGGGGGGTTGTGAGGATTATAAAACCAACTCTTAATTGCTGTTGTTTCCAGGTTCACCCTGACCCATAGTGATAGCATCTGTTAGGGTCCCAGCTATGGGCAAATAGTTAACCCCCAAACTGGGGTCAAAACACTATGAAAGTATGAAAACTGACTTTTAAAGAAAAATATATATTTTTTTAAGAAAAAAATACCAAGACAAATTTTGGAGGAAAAAATGATTACCAGCAATACATTTTTGAATACAAAAGTAGAAGACATCAAAATTTGGCTAAGTCAACCTTCTCACTATAACCGAACATTAGAAAAAATATCTTAAAACCTTACCTTTTTGGTATTAAGTGATCCACAGAGCTTGATATGTCGTTAAGCAAAACACAGACTCAAGCTCAAACTAGCGTTAGAGGGACAAAGTTATTCTTAGTGTTAGGATTGGACTTATCAAGAATTCTTTTGTATTTTTTTCTTAAGCTGTGATTTCCAGAATATTTATTAATGTATTGTTGTATTCTTTCTTTCTGATTATCTTTTGCTATAATTGGTACTATTCTTGTTTCTAATTTCCACATTTTATCTATTTCGAATATCAGGTCTTTATATTTAGATAGATTTTCAACTTCCTTGCTTCATATATTACAGTCCGATGGGAAAACCATATTAATTAGTAAGCAAATTTTCTTTTCGGTTTTTGACAATTACGTTCCGCTTATTTACTTTAATCTTCCTGTCTGTAATTCCCATAGAATTGTAATATCTTCTGTCTTTGTAAACAGAGCTAGGTGATGTTCATATCAGTGTTTGTTAACATCTTCTCGAAAGTGTTTTTCTTATTATCAAGTGTACATATTTTCTCACTCTATCGTGACGATTTTTATATTCGTTTGGCGCAAGTACAAAACATCCTGGAAATAGATAGTATATAGTTTTCTGATATTTGTCATAGAACTTTTCTTCTTCTTCTTCTTCTTCTTCTTCTTCTTCTTCGTCATGTGCCGTGTCCCTTCAGGACATTGGCAATCATGGTCTTCCACTTGGCTCTGACTCTTGTCGCTCTCAGTAATTTTTCTCTTGGTATCTCTTCTAAGCCCCGCTCCGTCAACCATTTGCTCAGACCTAACAAGTACGTCGCGCGCTGCTTTCCCCTGTCTCTTCTTCCATTTATCCGACCTGTGAGTATCACGTTCTCCAGGCACTCCTACCTCGTTACGTGTCCCAGGAACCTCATTTGTCTCTTCCTGATATTTATTATCAGTTTTCTTCCCGCTTGCATCCTCTCCAACACCTCATCATTGCACACGTGCTCTGTCCATGGTATCCTCAGCATCCTTCAGTAAAACCACATTTCTGCTGCCTCAAGCCTTTCTTTCATCTTTGATGAGATCGTCTAGCATTCACGTCCATACAGAAGGACAGATATCACATAGTAATTTAGCACTCTTTTCTTATGAAAAGTATGACTGCAGACTTCACCCAGGTCAAGGAGGGATTCTTTTTTCTATGCCGTGTCATTTCAGGACGTAGGCAATCAAAGACTTCCACTTGGCTCTGTTTCTTATCACTCTCAATATTTTTTTCTCTTGGGCCCAAACCCTGCTCTGCCATCCATTCGCTCAGACCAAAAGAGTAGGTCTTACACTCCATTCCCCAGTCTCTCCTTCCCACTATGTGTCTTGTGGTTATTTAATTCTTCAGACCCTCTTTCCTTATTACGTGTCCCAGGAATCTCTTCTATCTCTACCTGATGTTAAGTATGATGAGTTTTCTTCTTGTTTGCATCCTCTCCAACACCTCATCATTGCACATGTGCTTCATTTCTAGTATCATCAGCATCTTTCTCTAAAACCACATTTCTGCTGTCAGAAGCTTCTCCTTCATCCTTGAGATTGTCCAATATTCACTTCCATACAGAAGGACAGATATCAGATAACAATCTAGCACTCTTTTCTTTGTTTCCAATGAGATTTTCCTGTCTCTCGGTGCTCTGGCTAGCTTCTGAAATGCGTCTTTGGCCATGCCAATGCGTCTTTGGCCATGCCAATGCGTCTTTGGCCATGCCAATGCGCCTTTGGCCATACCAATACGTCTTTGGCCATCCCAATGCGTCTTTGGCCATGCCAATGCGCCTTTGGCCATCCCAATACGTCTTTGGCCATGCCAATGCGTCTTTGGCCATCCCAATGCGTCTTTGGCCATCCCAATGCGTCTTTGGCCATGCCAATGCCTCTTTGGATCCCCATGTTGCACTTTCCATCTTCTGTCAAAACATTTCCCAGGTATTTGATACTTTTTACTCGTTTTATTTTTTTATTTTGCATTCTATTTATTCCAATCGCTTTCTAGGTCGTTAGCCAGAAACATGGAGTGAGAGAAGCTAGTAAAAATATATATTATATCTCTATATCTCTATAATTTCTGCTACCAAGTCTATATATTCTTTACATTAGTAATATAGGTCCTACGCTTTTCCTTATCTACATTAACGATCTTCCTGATGTAATAAAATCCCAAGTAGGCATATACGCTGACGACACTACAGTTTACTCTCGCCTCGATCAAAAATATACCTAGGCTGACAAAGCAAACCTCGCTGCCGAGCTTGAAAACAACCTCCAATCCGTGGTGGACTGGAGTAAGAAATGGCTCATGAATTTTAATGCTTCTAAAACGAAACTGCTATTAACCATGACAGACAATCACTCCTACCCCTCATTAGCATGGATCAGGCTAGTCTCCCTGAAAGTAAAACACTGCACCTCCTCGGGTTAACTCTCACATCAGACCTCAAGTGGAATGTCTATATAGAATCCATAGCTAAATCCGAAGGTCGGTTCTCTATGCAAGGTCAGGAAGTTTTCCCGTCTGAAACAATCCTGCACATATACAAATCTACCATCCGCCCGTGCATTGTATACTGCTATTGATCCTAACCTAGAGTTTGGCTTCACTCTCTCTCCTACGACCGTA
Organism: Ascarosepion bandense; assembly: GCA_037127315.1. NCBI lineage: Eukaryota > Metazoa > Mollusca > Cephalopoda > Sepiida > Sepiidae > Ascarosepion > Ascarosepion bandense. Next base: position 340,762 of record JBBBDQ010000831.1, read on the forward strand.
AAATTGCTTTCCTTTGCCTTTTGTATAAATCTCACATCCCAAAACAAGCAATACGGCTTCCATTTCACCAGGTATATAGCTGATCACCTAACGGCCATCACTGAATAGATATACCAGACTCTTGACAAGAATTGTGAAACCTGTATATCCCGAACGCGTTTACAGGGTTTGGCATGTTGGTTTTCAGCGTAAGCTACATGACTACGGTATTACTGGACGATTGTTCGAAGTAAACAATCGTTTGTAACAAATCGTGAAATGCAGATCGTTTAGAAAAGGTATCATTAATTACTCGCTTCTCTATCCAACTATGGGTTAAGTAGCAAGAAAGATTGTGTTTTTTTTTATACAGCCAAAGTGGCAGTATGATACCAGATGATGTGTGATGAAGTATCTACAGCACAATATCTGTACTAATGGATATTAAGTACCAACAAGACAAGCACAGATAAGACAGAACAGCAATAAATAGAAGAGAAGAGAGGTTAAGTTTATAGAGTCGCAGAGACTGCAGTCCGAAACTAATCGTCAATGACACTTCCAATTATGTACGACCTCCCCACGTGGGCAAAAACCCGAGGAAGATGCGTTACAGGGCCAATTAAAGTAGGTAAAACGAAGCCTGTAAACCCGGAAAAAAATTCTTGCCTACTTTTTCCAAGACGATATTCTACTCTTCGGCGGAGCTCGTCTGGGTTCCTCTCCGCCCGAAGGCAGAGGGCCTAACAAAGTGAACGATTGACACACGCAGTTAATTCCCTCAGACTGCCAATGACAATCCGAGGTATCAGCCGCCTCCCTAAAATTAGAAAAATTATAACGTTTTCATCCATGGTTGTATGAACCTAATAGGTATTTTTTAGCATGGTTACACTTAGTCATAATTTCTGTTCTTTCATTCAGTAGTTCATTTTTGTTTGAGAATAGCATCCGTTACGTGATTATTCTTATAAAAAATGGTACACGGTAAAATCTGTTATTGCAAATCGCCTGAAGATATCACTCATGGTAAAAACCTAGGTCACGTAATAACTTATTTAGAAATGGACTACATATATATATATATATATAACCGAGTATAGGGTACGTATGGATAGAATAATATTCCTTATACAAAGAAACAATATTCTTAAAAAGTACTCAATAAAAAGTAGAGCTAATAATATTTAGTCAGAAATGATAACATGGATATGTTATAATATCATTTACAGAAGTAGCTCATTTTGTTTCGACACTTCTTGTGTCATGTCCAGTGATGTGGTTTATTTCAAATTGAAGAGTTTAAAAAGGTTAAAAACAAGCAAAACCCCTTTAATCAGGGAGGCATTATTGTGTGTGCAATGTGGACCAATCAGAGTAAAGCAACAGACTTAAAAATAATTTTGGGGGGACATTAGTATTAATATTTTATTAAATTGAGATCAGCATTATTAATTAACTATTAAATCTACTTTACTATTATTGCGAAATTTTTAAAAAATTCAAGTTTAACAATTTATTAGATTTAGAAAGTTATTCATATATTAAACGAGGAAAAGAAAGAACGCACTCATAAATAAACCTACAAACATCCAAAATAGACGAGTATATTCACAAACACTGGCAAACACACACATATACAGATTAATATACCCACACATATATACATGCACAAATTATAAAATTTTGTTTTTATCGACTTGTCAATTTGTCTGTTAAATTTTAAAGCTCTTTTTGGACACAGACTGAATTGCCACATATTAGACACAGTCAGGGCGAATTCTTAACGTTAAACTTAGAAAAGTTTTTTTTTTAATTTCGCAAAAATATTAAAGTAGATCTAATAGTTAATTAATAATCCTGATCTTAATTTAATCAAATATTAATACTAATGACCCCCAAAATTATTTTTAAGTGTGCTCACATATTCTTGCTTTATTCTGATTGGTCCACATTGTACGTACAACAATGCCTCTCTGATTAGAGAGGTTTTGCTCGTTTTTAAACCTTTTAAAACTCCTCAAGTTGAAATAAGCCACATCACTTGACAAGACACAAGAAGTGTCGAAACAAAATAGCTACTTTTGTAATGATATTATAACATATCCATGTTATAATTTCTGAATAAATATTATATATATGAGGACAGCTGGTTTACTGTCTTGCACACCGCTCGGTCTACCCACCATCTTCGTATTTTGGAAGCAATTTGCTTGAAAATTCATCAGCCGACCCTGTGCAGACAGAAAGAGCGGTTTTTACGCTCCTTACAATTGCTGGTGAGTCTGTGAGTGTAACATTTTTTCACTTTTAAACACCCTTGTGGAATTACATGTGTACACCCCCACTTACATTTTATGTGTTTTTTTTTTCAATAAATTTATTTTTAAACGAGTTCCATCATCTCCCAGCATTGAAAGTAATTTAATTTATTTTGCCTTGTCCTTTTCCTTAATTCCCTTAAAATTAAAGCCAACGAGAACCCTTGATAAGAGTTGGCCGAAAGGTTCCTCAGGTTTAAATAATATGACGTCTGTTCCTTTTAAAGATATATATATATATATATATATATATATATATATATATATATATATATATATATCCTTTCTTTTATACTAAAGACTGTTATTTTATCCTCTTATCTTATTTTGTCTTCAGTTTTGACGGAATGGGTACACTCGTGATTGAAGAAAGTGTTTAATCACATAGTTCAATAATAATGCAATACAGTATTCGGTCTACTGTAGTTCGTACAGCAATGTATGACTCTCACTTTGCGACCAACTTTGCGACAGCATTCTTATGTGAAGAAGTCTAACACAGTCTATGTCCGACAATTTAGTGTATTGAAGGCCGGTTGTCTTTCTACACAACAATCACACGCTGACTGCTATCTTCATTTTTCTTATTGTTATCATAACGTCTCGGCGGTGTTGCTCTCCCAGGTGAATATCAATCCAGGAAATCTCCAGGGAATTTCAAAATAAAACTGTTAATTAATCTACAGCGACAGTCTGTTCTCGTTCTACTTCTCATGTAGTACAACTAGTTTTTATTTTTAGTACTTCTCACTTAGTGATGGCTGTACAGAACTTGGAGCTAAAATGTAATAGTTAGGCTCGATGTTCTCCACAGAGAATTGTCCCGCCGGTCAGTATCCTAGCTGATTAAATCATTGGTACGTAAATTTTGGAAGATAATGATTTTGAGTGAATCCCCTTGCCGGGCGGTGTCTACTTGGAGTCAGAAGAAAACGGATGAGCAATAACTGAGCAGTACTACCCATAAAAACTAGATGAGTTATCCCAAGTCATGAGAACAATTTCATCCTGTAGAGTAAATGAAATGCTCACTTCGGGATCTCTCTATTTTACCCGGATTGATAGGCACTTTATTAAGGCACAACGAACAAGACGCTGTGATAACAATAAAAATGAGGATAATAATCCACTATGAATAATATAAATAATTTATGCAATAAATGATAATCCAAGAGTAAATACTGAAAAGTAATTTATGCCATCTTTGATTAAACGGTCTGGTTTACTAGGCGGTGATTGTCTTATATCGGCGGTTTTCTAAGCGTGGAAACAAAGCCTAAATTGTGAGACACCCACTGAAGCATCGAACTAAGTATTTAGTCGTAAATCTTTCGGCGAATAAGGTGAAACAATATTTTTTTAAAAATCTGCAAGAGCGCTGAGAAGACATAGTGACACTTTGTCCCCCTTGGCGCAAAAACATCAGATATCTCTGGTTCGACAGTTCACATGACATAAAAAAAAAGAAAAAAAAAGGGAAGGACGTAATGGTGACAATGAAAAATACTGAAGATGAAAATAGAAACACAAGTGCGCGTCGAAACAGGAGGACAAATGCTCTTGAAGAAGATTATGAATTAAAAAAATTGTGATCGAATAGTTTTTTTTAAAAAAAAGGGAGTCTTGAGTACTTCAAAAAAGAACTGCACAGATGTTCTGAATGAAGGAGTAAAAAAAATGGAGTAACTTTTGCAAATCTCTCGTTCCTCAAAAGTGTCCATATTGCATGATGAATGATTGGGCGTATAAAAATTGGAAAAGCGTTCATGTGTGGTAGGAGTTAAAAGGGGCGTATAGGAAAACAAAGAAATGTAGAAATCTGAAGAAAGAAGAGAATATCACGAAGGAAGAAACAAAGAATGAAGGAAGGCAAAGAAAAAAAAAAGAATAAATTAGAATGAGCTGAGTGGCTTCAAAAAGAATAAAGAGACAGAGGATAAAATCAATGCCAGGCTAGAAATATTGGATGTCGAGCAAGGAATATAAAGTTGAAAGAATAAGAACAAACAGACAAGACAAAAATGGTGGAGACAAGTTTTTCCTTAAAGTGTACACACACCTTTTACAGCCAATCTTTCAGTTTCCTTTCTTCTGTGTACCGCTTCCCCTCAGAACAAAGATGAACATAGCTCTCCACATCTTCTTTTAAGCAATATTGGAGCTTACGCTTGAAACACCTTTTCCTGTACGAATAACAGATGAGTTTTTATTTGAGCTTTATGGTTGAAAAACCTTTTCCCGTACGAATACCGAAGTTAGGCAACGTAAAACATGGTTAGTATCTAGATGGGTAACCGTTTGGGAATAGCAGATGTAAGTGAGTGAGTGAGTGAATTTTGTTTAAGGCATATCAACATCTGTGGGTCATTTAATGCCAAAAAGTTGGGGTATTAAAGTATTTTTTTAATGTTTGGTGATAGTGAGAAGGTTAAATTAGTCAGATTTTAACGAAAATTTGTTTTTATTTTCTTTTATTTTAGAAAACTGAAAATTTATTCTGATTTTGTTTTCAAAAATATTTGGCTGAGAATGTTTTCTTCAAAAATGTGTTATGGTAATAACTTTTTCTTCAAAAATGTTTTTTTTTTTTTTTATAAGCGTTTCACCCCGAGCAAGGCATGTCACTGCCACTACTGTGCAGGGGGCTACGTAGAGTGGAGAAAGGCTGATTAAGTATAGGAAATAACAGAGGGTGGGTGATAGGCGGGTGAGGATACCGAGAATGAGGGTTGGGTAGATGAGAGTGTTGTGAGAATAGTTGGGAGTTAGTGTGATAGGAGGTGTCTATTGACCCTACATTTAAACACCTGGAGATTGTAACTGTCGGGAAAGCAGACTTGTGGAAGGGAGTTCCACAGGCGGGAAGCGCGAGAAAAGAAGCTGTTGGAGTAGAATTTACGGTTACATCTTATTTGTTTAACTGTAAAAGGGTGGGACCTAGTTGATATTTATTTTATGCGTATATCTTTCTATAAAAGCATTTTTATACTTACATAGTATTTTGACCCCAGTTTGGGGGGAGTTAACCATTTGCCCATAGCTAGGACCCTAACAGGTGCTACCACTCCGGGTCAGGGTGGACCTGGGAACAACAGCAATTAAGAGGTGGTTCCATGCTCCTCACAGAGGCCATGCTGTCGGATGCAGTTTACCGTCATGCCCAGGACCGGCAAATGTAAGCTTTGATGTGTGAGTGTTATAAGGATTAAGATTTGTTAATTGATGAGCTGAGTTCTAATTCACGTTAGGTTCGTTAGATTCATTACGTGCAAACATCTTTGGGGAAGGTATGAATACACCACTTATCTTCCAAGCCATCTCATTAATTCATTATTATCTCAATAACAATTCAGTCAATTAAGTGCCATATGTAATGCACGCTTGGGCGATCATGTCTCGAGAGAGACATGACTGGCTGGGCAGAATATTATCCCACAGTAGGTTTCCATTACTTTCTGCAGTAGACAGGTTGCCAGCCAAGGCTATAAAACCCAATCTGTCCTGTTATTTAACCCATACCTGAAGGGAAGAGACGGATAAATACCTTTCCCAAGGGTATTTACGCGTAAGTGAATGAAAGGAATTCAATTGGAATTCGAACTCGGCTTCCCAATTTCTCGTTCTGTGGCGATATCCACGGCACCACAACGCACATCCCCAAGAACAATTACAATCTGAACAAAAAAAAAAAACTCTGGCTTTAAAATACCTGAAAACATTTTCTGCTTTTAAAAACCCTGCAAATGATTGATAAACAGATCAATCCATCAGTTAGTCTAATTTGTCAGAAAATATGGTGAGCAAATATTATATTGTTATAGTGACCACCCTACACAAATTCCTGGTGCTATAAAATCTTCCTTGCATCTATTTCTCCCACGCTTTTTGTTCGCACGGTAAACAGTATGGTATGATAAAGCGACACCGATTACACACTTTGAAAATTAGCTGTTTGTATCTTGATATCTACATTTAAATTTTTTGTTAATCATGTTTAATATAAAAGTTAAGTACAGGGCGTGAGGGCACTGATCATATAGCCTTATGCCAAACATCCTTCAGCTTTGAAACTGATTATATTTCTCTGTACTGAAAATTAGATTTTCTCCTGATGAATTCAACATTTCCCCTTTGTTACGAAATCTGCAGTAACTTGGTATTGGGATAAATATATAAGAACCTTATTTTTTCAAATTGTTTTACTTTTGCTTTTCTCTCCGCAAATATATATATATATATATATATATATATATATATATATATATATAACCTCTGCTATTGATTATCTATGAATTTACTAAGCCTTATCTCCGAGTTGCACAAATCGATAACCGGTCGAGAATCAATGAATGATTTATGAGAGCGCGCCCGCGAAAAGAAACTGCAAATCAATTTACGCGTAACAAAAGAGTGAATATTTATTTTATAACGCTCGGGGGCAGCGAAAATTCACGACAACAGAAGCAACATTTCCAGCTGCGATGAAGGCAGTTCTGGGGTCGCAATGACCAAACAAAGAGACGAAGAAAAATACAGACAGAATGCCTTCAACGAAACTGCTCTCGTAATAACCTCAGAGAACAATTTCTACCTGCTATTAACATGGCTGAAAGAAGGCTTCAGGAAACACTTATTCAAAATTTTCGGTTTCACATTTTCCACTGACATGAAGTCTAACACTTACATTGAATTACTTGCCAAGTCTGCTGCTAGGTACCTACTTTCCCTGTATCGTGCAACACAATTTTCCTTAACAAAATCCATATTGTATATTTTCTTTACCGTTCGTGCTGGCTTTGCACACTGCTGTCACATCTAGTCAGGTGCTTCTGTTGTGCCAAACAGATAGATTCAGAACAAATCCAAAGAAGTTCTTATATGGCATCTTCGTTTCAGACACTTTTTCATCGCCAGAAAGCTTCTTTGCACCCTCAGCTATAAACACTTCCATGATAATTGTTTTGATGGGCTATCTTCTTTGGAAAGGCTGACTTTACGAATTTAAGCGCCGTACAAGATTAGCAGATATGACTCATTATTTTACAAATGAAATAGGTAAAGTAACCATAAGGATGTGCGTTATAGTGTATTGGATATCGGCTCGGAACGAGAAATCGGGGAGCTGAGTTCGACTTCCACCTGAATTCATTGCATTCACTTACGCGCAAATACCCTTGGGAAAGGTATTTATCCGTCTATTCCTTCCAGTTATGGGTTAAATAACAGGACAGATTGGGTTCTATAGCCTTGGTCGGCAATCAGTCGACCGCAGAAAGCAATGGCAACCTATTGCGGGATAATCTACTGCCCAGTCAGTCATGTCTCGAAAGAGACATGATCGTTCAAAGCGTGTATCACGTATGGCACTTAACTAACTGACTGAACCATAAGTTATATGCTAATAGTTTCTGTTCACCTCTTGCTTGTGGAACTCTGATCCAGTTTATTGTTTTCTAGTTAACTTTGACTTTCAAAGATTTTAATGCAACATCAGCCGTTATCTTTTATTTCCTTGGAGCCTAATCATTTAATACTTCAGAGTTTATTCCGTTACTTTAAGTTACATTAAACCCCTCTTGCGTTTTAGTAACTTTATCGCCTTTCTTGAGGTGAAAAGGTTAAACAAGTAATGAAAATTATCAGTTTTTATTGCTTCAAAGTTTCCCTTTCAAGGTGTCACAATTGATATATATGTATATATACAGCCTTTGAGATTTCACTCGCCCAGTCGACTGTCGATTAAAATTTAATTGGGCGATTAAAGTTTATTGCTTTACTCGCCCGCGGTCGATTAAAAATAAAAGGAAATCTAATTTTACAACCCTAAAGTATGTCATTGAATATTCACAAGTTACTTAGAATAACATACCATGATATTATTGAACTCTTGGCTTTTATAGTCCCGGTCAGTGTAAACATTCGTTTAATTAACGCTTCCAGAGTAGAGCCAAAATGTCTCTGACATCCAGACTAAATACGCTCACAGATGTTTAGAAACTGATTTGGAAAAATGTTATCCTATATTTCCTCTCTGCTTACGAAAAGTAAAAACGAACAATTGAAAAAAAATAAATAAATAAATACGCATACGTCTTTCAACCACGTACTGAAAAACAAATTATACAAGTAAGTAATTTTTTTATAGAAAATCGTTGAGAAAATCAAATTTGTTATTTTTTCTATCATCTATGAGATGGAGGTTGAACACAAACAGAAGAAAGAAACTAAGAATTTAGATACCTCCACTAAATTGCCAAAAAAGAACAACAACAAAAAACAGCATATCATGATGTTAAAAGGGCTCAAACTTAATAAAAACAAAGTTTTATCATCAAAATGTTTTTGCTATTATTAAGAGGAAAGATCAAATTTTGTTGTTATTTGTTTTTTAACTTTTTAAATCCTTTCTAACACGTTCAGAATTATAATTAAACTTTCATTTTTTGTTTTCCGTTAGCGACTCACGCTATGTTTATGTAAAGCGACTATTAAGAAAATGGAGTCAGTCGAGTAAAATGATTTGGGATCGAATAAATTTTCCTTTGCTCTCGACCGCCGGTCGGGTGATTTTTTTGTCACATTTCAATGGCTATATATATATATATATATATTCTTCCATATTCAATAACCCTTTGTTTCCTAATTAATTTATTGCCTTGCTATATATATATATATATATATATATATATATATAGCAAGGCAATAAATTAATTAGGAAACAAAGGGTTATTGAATATGGAAGAATTCAATCAGCCAATTAAGTGCCATACCTGATACGTGGTTGGGTGATAATGTGTTTTTTGAGACGTGACTGACTAGGCAAAAGGTTTTCCCCTAGTAAGTTGCCAATTATTTCTTATGAGAACCAAGTCATTTTTACTATTTAACCCATATCTGGAGGGAGAATAAATGAATTAATACCTATTCCCAAGGGTACTTGAACGTAAGTGAATGCAACGTATTCAACTGGAATTCGAAATCGGCTCTCCGATTTCTCAATCCGAGCCGATATTTATCTTCGGAAGAATTGGAAAAAAAATGCTTTACTAAGGAGGAAGAACAACCAAAGATTAATCAGGAGAGTAGAAAGAGACTGAGGTTCCATTCAGGTTATTGTATATTGATTTGGTTGGAAAGCATGAAACCGGAAAAGGGTTTCATAACTTAGAAGCGCAATAAAAGAAACTATTTGCATAGAACTTACGGTTTCATCTAAACAACCCATTTATATATTGGTGATATCTCATCGCAAGTCTAATAAGTCAGTCTGTTAAATGCCATATGTGACACACGCTTGGGTGATCATGTCTCGAAGCAGAAGATTTCCCCGTAGTATGAATCTATTACTTTCTGCGGTAGAGTGTTTGTCAACCAAGGATATATAACCCAATCTTTTCTGCTATTTAACCCATAGCTGGAGTGAAGAGACGGAGTAATAATTTTCCAAAGGAATTTGTGCATAACTGAAATGCGAACTCGACTTTCCGATTTTCCGTTCAGAGCCGATATCCACTGCACCACAACACACATCAGTTAGTTAAGTGCGATACGTGATACACGCTTGGGCGATCATGTCTCGAAGGAGACACGACTGACTGGGCAGAAGATTACCACACAGTAGGTTGCCATTACTTCTTGCGGTAGACTGGTTGCCAGTCATTTAATCTATAACTGTGGGGAAGAGACTGAATAATAGCTTTTCCAACGTATTAGTCCGAAAGTGAATGCAAGGAATTCATCTGGAATTCGAACTCAGCTCCCCAAATTCTTGTTCCGAGTCGATATCCATTACACCACAGCGCACATACAGTCTAATATGGCGGTTAAATTTATAAAGTATGGGTATGATAGCGAAGAGCTCACCTGAAAATTTGCAATGAAAGTACAAAAGAAGAAGCAACTAGAAGGCAAAAAATAGAATTTTGAAAAAAAAGAGAACATCTTAAGAAAAGGAAAAATATTAAAGCTACTAAATCTACATTAAAAAAAAGAAAAGATAATAGTTTGTCGGTCTCGCATTGTTGGCGCTTCACATTACATGTGTGTCTGTACGATATGTCACTGTTACACTTAAGCGACGTACATGTTCCTGTGTCATTTAATGTAAACACAAGACATGTATCCATTGTCAGTTTATTGAGTTTGCAACAAGACATTGTCTGGACAACCCCTGCTCTGGGCTGAGCAGTAAAATTATAAATTTTGGAATCAAGAAAAAAGAAAAATTCTACCAATAACTTTATCACAATCAGACGCTCTCTTTGCTGATGTGTGACTGTTTTTGAAAGACAATAAAAGTAAATAAAATAACCTGTAGGTTAAATCGTAGGACTTGTATCTGGAGATAATCATTACTATCTTAAAATGTAATATTGTTAATGCAATGTTCATTCAGACTAAGTGTTTATAATCCGTAAAAAACAAACGAAATCAATTCAAGTCAATCTAAGTGAATGTATGTATAAGTATCCTTCGTCTAATGGCGTCCGCGTAAACTCACTAGAAACCTCCATTTTGCATGTACAAATCATCTATTTACAAGTAATATTACAGTAATTAGTCTAGGAATATGCGGGTGATATAATGTATGACGGCGTGGAATGAGAAAGGAGTTTGAATTCCAATCGGGTTTGTTGCATTTAGTCGTGCACAAATAACATTGAAAAACGTACAACTGGCATCAAAATACTACAAAATCAAAAGATAGATACTTATAGCAAAAATACCAGCAGTATTTTTTTAAATACTAGCAATACGTTTGGCTATTGGCAAAAAAAAACTCTTTACTAATTAAGTCAGTAAAATCTGAAATGAACATTTATTTCTGATAAAAGATACATATTCTATTTCTACAAATCTATGCCAAAAATCTTCTTGATATTACATAACGCATCGAGGTTGATATAACGTAAAGCAACATAAACTATACTAAACCTATATATATATATATATATATATATATATATATATATATATATAGGTTTCAGCATGTCATTTTAAGACATGCATTCTTCAACCCCTTATAAACAGAGAATGAAAAAAAATTCTAAGGCTAGAGGTTGGCTTTAGTAATTGAAGGGTTGGGAGGTATTTGTTTTATTAGGGTTAAGCGTGGGGAATTTTAGTAGTACTTTCCTCTTTGTATGTGGCTTGATCCTTGAGTTAGTAGTGGTAAGTGGTGGGGAAGTAACTGCTTGGCCAAATTTTTAAAAAATCTATTGTGACTAATTGGAAGAATAGGATATTTATTGCAATTTATACTTATTTCTGTGACGACACATACTCATGATCTCCCTTTGTTTATTTAGGAGTATATTTTGGGATGGAAATTTCAAAATTTTAATTTTTCTGTCGAATATATATATATATAAACCGAACCAAACCAAACCAATGCTCTCTCTATATATTTATTGAAATTTTGAGATTACAAGAGAAAAGTGATATCACTGTTAGACCAATGTCTGTCTTCATTAACGATGATATTTTGACATTATCTAACATTAGTTGCAAGTTACAGCCTTTTAGGAGAGGCCGTAAACTTTTTTTACATACTTTCAAAATCCACGTTTCACTTGCTACCTTGTCAACTTATTAACTCAAGTTAACTATCAAGATAAAATTTCGCTCCGTGAATTAAAATAAATTCGATGGTTCAACTGATAAATCATTCCTTTCTTTGGCGTATCTCCTTGAAAATAATTATATTACTTTTCTTTCGGAGCCTTTTTTGTTAGTTACATTGATGAGAATTATCCTTATCTTTGTTGTTTTTCTTCTGCTGTTCACGTCCGCTGATAGACAATAGAGTAATGGATAGTTGCTCGGATTGAGGAATCAGAGCGTCAAGATCAATTTAAAGTCGTTTACTTACGTGGGAAAGGTACGAATTCTATTCGTCTTTCCCCTATCCAAGTTTTGGGTAAATAGTAGTATAGGTTGGGTTCTGTAGCCTTCGTGGCAACCGATCTATGAGATGGAAAACTCTGAAAACATAACTATATGTAACGCTGGTAAAACACATACTATGCAGTTAAAGGAAGGGTTGTCCGCATTGAGGAGGATGTGCATTGTGGCGCAGTGGATATCGGCTCGGAACGAGAAATCGGGGAACCGAGTTCGAATTCCAGTTGAATTCACTGCATTCACTTACGCGCAAATACCCTTGGGAAAGGTATTAATCCGTCTCTTCCCTCCAGTTATGGGTTAAATAACAGGACAGATTGGGTTCTATAGCCTTGATCGGCAACCAGTCTACCGCAGAAAGCAATGGCAACCTACTGCGGGATAATCTTCTGCCCAGTCAGTCATGTCTCTTTCGAGACATGATCGCCCAAGCGTGTATCGCGCATGGCATTTAACTGACTGACTGTCCGCATTGACTTGGTGATCCCGACTACGGTCGAATAGTAAGATAAAACTGATTCCAACGTAGATTAAATAAAGTGTTCACTTAGCAGTTCTCTATAAGTTATACGGATCTTAAATTACCTGTGTCAGAGGGCACAACGGCTGAAATGCTGTAGTGATGACAAAATAATGAGGGTCGAGCGTAAATAATGATACGAGTGTAATTCAATAAATAAGGTGAATTTTTCGTTATAAGAAATTCTTATACAGATAGAAGCTTACATTTTTTTTATTTTTCAACATAGTCTCCCAGTAGTGTCACACACTTTTCCCATCTGTGCAAAAGCTTCTGTATTCCCTCAGCGTAAAAATCTTTGGACTGTCTTAGCCAATCGCTCACAGAACATTTGACCTCATCATCACTTTCAAACTTTGTACCTCTCGTAAACGCTTTCAAGGAACAAAACAGGTGAAAGTCTAAAGGGGCAAGTTCTGGGCTGTAAGGTGGATGAGGGCACAGTTTCCATGCCAGCTCGTTGACGGTCTGCAACTTTGGCACTCACCGGCAGCTGACCTTCTAGTAGGCAAGATCATCATGGACAATTTTGTGTGCTGTCCCAACAGATAGGCTCAAAGTCCTTGCAATGTCATCCACTGTCACCCTTCTGTCAGACTGAATGAGGTCATTTATTGATTCGATCACCTCAGGAGAGCTCCCAGGCCTGTCGTCATCCTCAACACTTCTCCGTCCTTCTTTAAACAATTTAGCCCACTTGTAGATATTTTTTGGCTGAAACATGTGGCACCATACACAGTTGACATTCTCCTTATCTAAAGTGATAGTTTCCCTTAAAACTATAATTAGATAATAGGAATTAAATGTTTTTTTCACGTAAAAATGAAAATAAAATCGTATATTCAAAATGGCATAAATAACAATCGAACGTTCAATGGTTTTGGTATTTCAAATATTTTCCTTTTACTTGTTATTGATATTATTCAAAAGCAGGTGAAAGATTAATGTGCAATCATTTAAATAATTCCATGGTAATCGATCTGTTGAATTCGTCTCCATGGTATTTAGACTCTATGGTTTGCACCCTTCAGCAACCAAAAAATTGATAGCTGACCCCTGTTCAATCCTGGAGCATGCTTCTTGGTCGGCCATCTTTGTTAATCTTCAAAACTCTCAAAGTTTTATTTTTTCAATCAGCAAAAACATTAAATCCCTTTGAAAAAAGTAGAGGAAAATTAAAAAGAAAAAAAAAACCTTCTATCTGCATTAGAAGTCCTTATACCGAAAAATTCACCTTTTTTATTGAATGACCCTCGTAACTCCAAGTCGCAGACATTTAGACATTGTTAAATGTCAGGTTTGGCACCCTCAGAAATTTGTTTATTAGCTTTTTTTTATATTCATCAACATATGTTTTTATTTTGTTTTATTACTTTTCAAAATAATCTCTTCATTTCATTCTTAATGCCAATCTCTTTTACCAATCTCTTTACCAATCTCTTTTACCAATCTCTTTTACCACCCTCCACTCCATACTCATTATCAGTCAGTCAGTCAGTCAGTCAGTCAGTCAGTTAAGAGCCATGGGTAATCATGTCTCGAAAAAGACATGACTGACTGAAAAGAAGATTATACCGCAGTTAGTTGCCATTGCTTTCTGCGATAGACTGCTTGCTATCCAAGACTATAGAACCCAATCTGTCCTATTATTTGACTCATAGCTAGAGCGTGAAATCATGTATTATATTATTATGTAGTAATTAGTGGGGGATCAATTTATTACTTCATAACAATATAAAACTGGTCCCCCACTTTATGCCTAGTAGATGCGTTAATCATGTTTTCAACTATTATATTTAATCAGTCAGTTAAGTGCCATACGTGATACACGCTTTGGGTGATCATGTCTCGAAAAAGACATGACTGACTGGGCAGAAGATTATCCCGTAGTTGTTTGCCATTGCTTTCTGCGGTAGATTGGTTGCCAGCCAAGTCTATAGAACCCAATCTGTCCTATAATTTAACCTATAACTGGAGAGAAGAGTCGGATTCTTACCTTTCCCAAGAGTATTTGTGCGTAAGTGAATGCGACGAATTCAACTGGAATTCGAACTCGGCACCCCGATTTGTCGTTCCGAATCGATATCCACTACACCACAACTCACATCCATACTCATAATCCCCTTACTCATTTATCACCTTTCCCGTTTTAATATTTCATTGTAGATTCATGTTACATTCCCGTCCTTTACCAGAATCATATCTTTATATTCTTATTCTCCTTGTCACTTTTAGAAAGTCTATCAAATACTATTTCGGTAAATTCCTGCTAAGCGTCTTCTCCAACCTCCTCGCCTTTAGAATGATCAATTTCGATCGTTACACGTTGTCTGTTCTCCTTTTACTTTCACTTTCTCTTTTATGTCTATTTTCACTTTGGCCTTTTCGTACAATAGTAGAAGTCAAATGCATAATGTTAATCCCCCTGAATGATTCTTCACTGAAATTTGAGACGACGTTGATGGATCGAGCAAGCAATGCCTCTTGTGATGGCTGTCAATAGTACTATTGTTGGATGCTGTGGGCAGAAGACATTTCGACCCGTAGCATTCATATTCACTATTGTCTCTCATATACATATTTTCTGCCTGTCTGCTGGAATAAGCGGACAGACGAACACACACACACACACACACACACACACACACACACACACACACACACACACACACATATATATATATATATATATATATATGTATGTGTATATATATATATATATATATATATAGATAGATAAAATAAATAAAAAATAACAATTAAAAAACAAAGTTTTTGTTGGAATCAAAGAAAAGAGTACCCTACTTTAAGAGAAAATTAAAACAAAATTGGCCCTTATATTCAACATCAGGAAGAGATAGATGAAATTTCTATGGTGTATGATGAGGAAAGACGGCTTGGTTTGCACAAGGAGACACTGACAAGCACGCAAACACACATATATATATATACTTTTAGGCTCGTCAAGTATCCGACTTATTTCATATTCGATGCAAAAGAAAAGGCTTGTAAAATATTTCGAAAAAGGAAAGTGATACATTCTGATAACTCTAATGAAACAAAATATATCATTCTACCCAACAATTCTATCTGAAGCAGAATTGAAAAGACTTATCTAAGCTTAACAGAAAATTTGTCATCGTACTTCTAAGACAATAAAATATTTAATTAATACAATGTAATATTTGCCACAAGGTATACACAAGATAATCCTCAAAGAATTTATATAAAAGATAATATGAACTCACCGTAATGAGTCTGAGCATAATTCTGATTTATGAAGGACTATTCATTTGGAAAAAGAAAAAAAGAGAGCGCAATTTACTAAGACGAAGATGTATAAAAAGTGCTTTAATCGTTATATTATCCCCATGAAATTTACTCCTAGCTTCTAAAAGCATGTCACTATTTTGAGAGATCTTCTATTACCACAATGTTGGATATTTTACACACACACACACACACACACACACACACACACACACACACACACACACACACACACACACACACACATATATATATATATATAAACATATAGTAAAGTTTTGTAATTTGCTTGAAGCATTGTGTAAAATAATTATATGGGTTATGTCTTGAAGGCTGTCACAATGCGTTGAGTAAAATAAAAGAAGGTAAAGAAGTATTTGGGTATTACCTATTTATTAAACATTAATATTTCGAGATCAAAATCTCATCTTCAGAATGGCAGAGAAACTTTTGTCTGTCCAAGTGCGTTCTCAGCCTTTCAAAGAATGTCTATTCCTGGCTGTCTGATGCTGCTGCTGCTGTATATGTGTGTGTGTGTGTGTCAGTGTGTGTGCATGTGCGTGTGTGTGTGTGCGTGTGTATGTGTGCGTATTCTAGTTGGGGCTTTTTTGGTCTGATCATATCAGTCTGCTTGTATGTGTGGTTTATCTTAGTGTAATCTGACCGTTCCCTTGACACTTTGACCGGGCTGAAGAGGATCAATTTCATTACTGTTGTTTATCTGGTGGTGTGTGCGTGTCCGTGACTGTGTCATGTGTGCGTGTCAATGTGCGCGTAGTTATTGTAATTTATGCTACTTTATTTTGTATGTGCGTGTGTGTGTGTTATAGGCACCTCCACTACTTTGCCGGGGGTGGGGAATAACATATCGTAAAATTGTTTGTTCATTTATTATTATTTTTATATATATACTTTTTTTTCTTCATTTTTTTATTTTAAAATTTTATCCTATAGGGTTGTTTATATATATATATATATATTGTTCCTTGTCGCTTGGTACAGTTTACATCGTGAACTGTTTTATCACAACGAGCACACACTGTGCACCATTTTATATTGGCACACACACACACACACACACACACACACATAAATTTTATTTATGTGTGTGTGTGTGTGTGTGTGTGTTTAACTAATCAGAATAAAGATTCACTTTGAAATTTGGCCAGTAGTTTCTGCATTCTTTCTTTCTTTCTTTCTTTCTTCTTTTTTTCTCCCTAACGGCCAGAGTGTCAACCTACTTTAACCTATTTTTTATTTTCCCTTTTTTTTTCTTTTTCTTTTTCTTGCTTCTCCCTTTTTATCGTATTACCTTTGATGTATCTATTCTAGTATCAAAAATGCCCTTTCTGCTTTCTCTATATTTTAACCACTTCTTATAGAATATCTGCTATGAAAGTGGGCTCCCTGTGCAGGGCCCGGAAATTTTTCCCACCTGAAACTATTCTGCACATATACAAATCTACCATCCGCCCGTGTATTGAATATTGCTGCCATATCTGGTCGGGTGCCCCTGCTGCTCTCCTTGGGCTTCTTGACAAAATACAAAGGAGGATCTGTAACGTGGTTGATACTGACTTGGCAGACCGGCTGCAGCCGCTCTCACACCGGCGTGATGTAGCTTCCCTGTGCCTCTTCTACAAGTACTTTCATGACTTCTGCTCCGATGAGCTTAGATCACTGGTGCCGCCTAAGCACGAATTTACACGAGATACTAGATTAGCAACTAGGTCCCACCCTTTTACAGTTAAACAAATAAGATGTAACCGTAAATTCTACTCCAACAGCTTCTTTTCTCGCGCTTCCAGCCTGTGGAACTCCCTTCCACAAGTCTGCTTTCCCGACAGTTACAATCTCCAGGTGTTTAAATGTAGGGTCAATAGACACCTCCTATCACACTAACTCCCAACTATTCTCACAACACTCTCATCTACCCAACCCTCATTCTCGGTATCCTTACCCGCCTATCACCCACCCTCTGTTATTTCCTATATTTAATCAGCCTTTCTCCACTCTACGTAGCCCCTGCGCAGTAGTGGCAGTGACATGCCTTGCTCGGGGTGAAACGCTTATAAAAAAAAAAAAAAACAGGAAATGGATGAAGAAAGAAAGAACTTTTTATTTTATGTTCAAACTTAAGGGGGCTTTTGAGTAAATTTTCCGTTTTTCTTTTTCTTTTTCTTGCTTCTCATTATATCGTATTACCTTGGATGTATCTATTCTAGTACCAAAAATGTCCTTTCTGCTTTCTCCATATTTTATTTTTATGACAACATAAATGCCAGGGAACTCAAAACCGTAAAACCTTGGATCCTCTTCACCTGGATTTATATATATATATCCGAGTGAATAAGGAACGAAGAAAAATGTTTTTTTACAACGTCCAAAACATTAATTTAAAACAGTGCTCGATATATAATATATAGAACTGTGAATATTTATTATAAATTATATTTTAGAGCATGTACAAATTTTTATATATATCCACTACAAATCATAAATTTGTTTTGACATTGAAACTACAATGTCTCCTCAGGTGGTGTGGACAGGAATGGAAAGCCTCTTTTCTTATATTTGGTCAGTTGTGTGTGGGATGTTGGTGGGGGTTACTGATAAGGGAATAAGTCTTGTTTATTTTCCGTTTGAATTTTGAAGAAAGTGGTGTAGGTAGTGAATATAGTTGATTAATGAATGTCTAGGAACTTTGTAGACAGATTTAACATTAGCAGTTAAAATGTAGGTTTTTATTATCTTGCGACTGGACTATGTCCTTAGGATTTCTTAGAGGAGCAGAGTAGAGAGGTGTAAGCGGTGAGGAGGGATGGGATTGGACTTAATGCTTAAATGAAATTAATGCTTAAATTAAAAATTCTATAGAAAAAATCGATTTTCTAAATTCTAAATTAAGGTTAAATACACAAAATTAGACTAATTATAAAAACTGTGCTTAAATACACATTAAATTTTACCTATTACCTTACATACGAACATACCTCTTACCTACTCACCTATTACCTTAAATACAAACATAACTATTACCTACTCACCTCTTACCTTAAATACAAACATACCTATTACCTACTCACCTATTACCTTAAATACAAACATACCTATTAACTACTCACCTATTACCTTAAATACAAACATACCTATTACCTACTCACCTATTACCTTAAATACAAACATTTAATCTTTCCTCCTACAAAAACTTCTACCTATTACGCACCTATTAGCTACTTAGCTATTACTTTAAATATTTAACATTAAATTTTTCTTCTTACATTAAATCTTACCACAAACTGTGATCTAATTAAAATTTAAAAATTAATAGAAAAAATCGATTTCCTAAATCCAAAATTAAGGTTCGATATAAAAAATTAGATTAATTATAAAGACTCTGCTAAAATACAAAAATATTCAGTACAAAATAAGCATTATATATTCAAACTATTTGTTCTTTTTTCAAAACCCTACCGTAGTATTATTATTCTTCTATGTGCCTTGTCCTTTCAGGACGTAGGCGATTATGGCTTTTCACGTCTCCTTATCTCTGGTGGCTCTTAATATGCTTTCTTTTGTAACACAACACAACCCCAGTTCTGTCATTCACCTGATCAGGCTCTTCAAATATGTTGTCCGCTGCTTTCCCCTGTCTCTTTTTCTCTCTATCTAGTTTGTTAGTATCAGGTTCTCCAAGCCCTCCTTCCTCATTGCATGTCCTAGGAACTTCATTTGTCTCTTCCTGATGCTCAACATTAATTTCCTTTTCGTTTCCATTCTTTACAAAACCTCATCATTGCCCGCATTCTGGGTCCATGATATCCGCAGCATCCTTCTGTAAAACCACATTTCTGTTGCTCCAAGTTTTTCTTTCATCTTTCATGATATTATCCAATATTCACTATCAAATCGAAGAATAAGTGCACAAAAATTACCCCATATTTATTTGTTTACATACAAATATAAAAATGTATACAGATATTTGTTCTTATTCTTGCAACTTCAAGCAACATTCTCTCTGAAATGTGGTTCTACAGAAGGATGCTGGGGGATATCATGGATTGATAGCTCGACAGATTAGAACAAGCTGGAAATACAGTAGTACCTGGAAATTCCGCCAGACAGAGATCAAGATTTTTGTTTTATTTCCGATTCCTAAGTGAGTCAGAACTTTCTGTCCAACCTGGTATCATTGCACAAAAATTACCCCATATTCATTTGCTTACATGCAAATATAAAACCGTATGCAAACACTTGGTCTTATTCTTGCACATTCATGCATCCTTATAAATAGGTGCATGTATGCCTAATTGTGCATAAAAAGATTATATATGCATATAATATGTGATGGTCGAGGGCTTATAACGTTATTATTTCTAACATGAGGTCTGTCTACAAACCCCATGAAAGATTGTTTGCAAAAAAAATCTAATCATTTCTCCCCAAGCAAAACAATAAATACACAAAGACGCAAGTCGTTACTGAGAGCGAATAAATAAAAGAAAAAATGGGAGAAACAAAACGCTTTAGAATAGAACTTTACTTTTGAATCTAGAACATTCATCTGTAACTTGATGGGGTCTATATACCAATTTAATACTGCCTTGAATTTGTAGTGTCGAGTTAACAAAGAAAGCTCATCAGAAAACCTACCATAAAAATATTTATAGAAAAGGCACAAAATAAAAATATAATTTTTTTTCAGTCATGCGTTTATTTAAAAGTCTAGAAGTAACATTTGGTCGAGTTTACGAAACAGAAAAGCGAATTTTGCGTACATTTTTCACCTTGGCTATGAGTATGAATGTGTATTTTTGTTTCTCATTTTTTTGAGAAGCGGTTTGAATTTTAATTTTAATAAGCGTTTCACCCCGAGCAAGGCATGTCACTGCCACTACTGTGCAGGGGGCTACGTAGAGTAGAGAAAGGCTGATTAAATATAGGAAATGATAGAGGGTGGGTGATAGGCGGGTAAGGATACCGAGAATGAGGGTTGGGTAGATGAGAGTGTTGTGAGAATAGTTGGGAGTTAGTGTGATAGGAGGTGTCTATTGACCCTACATTTAAACACCTGGAGATTGTAACTGTCGGGAAAGCAGACTTGTGGAAGGGAGTTCCACAGGCGGGAAGCGCGAGAAAAGAAGCTGTTGGAGTAGAATTTACGGTTACATCTTATTTGTTTAACTGTAAAAGGGTGGGACCTAGTTGCTAATCTAGTATCTCGTGTAAATTCGTGCTTAGGCGGCACCAGTGATCTAAGCTCATCGGAGCAGAAGCCATGAAAGTACTTGTAGAAGAGGCACAGGGAAGCCACATCACGCCGGTGTGAGAGCGGCTGCAGCCGGTCTGCCAAGTCAGTATCAACCACGTTACAGATCCTCCTTTGTATTTTGTCAAGAAGCCCAAGGAGAGCAGCAGGGGCACCCGACCAGATATGGCAGTAATATTCAATACACGGGCGGATGGTAGATTTGTATATGTGCAGAATAGATTCAGGTGGGAAAAATTTGTTTTAGAGGTATTGAAATTTACCAACCATTTCCTACCCCAGGTCACTACGGATTGGAGGTCCCTTTCCAGTACGGCAGCGAGGTTCACTTTGTCGTCCAGACCTGGTTTCTGATCGATGCGGGAGTAGATTGTTGTGCCGTCGGCATACATGCCAACTTGGGATCTAATGGTATCGGGGAGATCATTAATGTAGATAAGAAAGAGCGTGGGACCTAGGATAGAACCTTGAGGGACGCCCGCGTTCGTCTGGTAGTTTTGGGAGGCATGCCCATTTAATACCACCTTCAATATGCGATTAGAGAGGAAAGACTGGATGAGGTCATACAGATGTCCAGTTATCCCATAGCTCCGTAGTTTGCACAAGAGGCCAGCATGCCAGACCCTGTCGAATGCTTTGGAGATATCCAAGGCAACGGTTCGGGCTTCACCATTCTTGTCGAGTGCCTGGTATATGTACTCGGTAATGGTCGTTAGCATATCAGCAGTAGACCTGGTGAAGCGAAACCCATCCTGCTTGTCAGAGAGAAGCCCGTTGGCCATAAGATGCTGAATCACCTCGGCGTTGATAATGGCTTCGAAAACTTTGCCAAAGATTGGAAGGAGACTAATAGGACGGTAATTGGCGGGGTCTGAGGGTTCGCCAGAATTCTTAAATATAGGTACTACGCAGTAGGACTTCCAACAGGCAGGAAAGCAGGAAGCAGATAGGCAGAGGTTATAGAGTTTAGATAGGACAGAAGAGAGTTCTGGGGCACATTTCTTCAGTACTATGACTGTAATTCCGTCACCGCCGCTCGCTTTGTGTGGGTCAAGTTGCGCAATTATCTTGGCAACCAGCGAGGGTGTAATGTGGACGTTATTTAGTTGAGCCTTAGTTCTGGGTGGGAAGTCTGTTGTAGGTATTCCTAACGAGTCCAGTGTCGAAATAGTTGAGAATCTACGGGCAAAACATTCAGCCTTGTTGGCTGGGGAGGTGAGAACTTCAAATTCATTGATTAGTGGGAGTATTGAAGTCTTGTTCCTGCTGAGCACGCTTTTGCAGAGACGCCAGTAATCTTTGGAGCCAAACTTAGAGGATGCTATGCGTTGCCTAATTCTGGTAGCAAACGCCCTCTTGGCTTCGTTCAGTACTTTTTTACACTTGTTCCGTGCTGAGGTGAAAAGGCGCCTGTTTTGGTTCGACGAGCAGCTTCGATAGAGCCGGAAGAAATGGTTTCGGTGGGCAATAGCGGCCGAGCAAGCGGGTGAGAACCAGGGGGACGAATTTGGTTTTAGTTGGAATTTTCTGGCAGGGATAAAAGCATCGATGCCAGCCTTAACCCAAGAGGAGACTTCGGAGGCACAGTCTTCGACAGGAAGATCAAAGACGTTGTTCCAGGGGACGTCGCAGAGGAAGTCCCTGAACGAGTCCCAGTCGGCTCTTTGGTAGCAGTATGATATTCTGCTGGTCTGATTTTCTTGGGTAGAGTTAGTGCGGATTGATATGTTTATGGAGACTACGGCGTGGTCAGATTTTCCGAGGGGGCAGAGTTGCCTGGTAGTGCAGGAGTCTGGGATGGAGGTAAAACAAAGGTCGAGTAAAGAGTCCCTTCCGTTAGGGTTTTTAGAGAAACGCGTGGGGAAGTCCACCACTTGCGTTAGAGCTTGGGCTATTGAAAAGTGCATGGTGCGGATCTCAGCAAGGTCGGTGGCTGAGTTTTCAAGCCACTTGGTGTGGTGGGCGTTAAAATCGCCAAACACAAATATATGGGCAGATGGGTGAGAAGAAATGGCCCTGTCGATGTTAGTAGAGATGCAGTCAAGTACCGTACAGTCAGAGGAGGAGGGGAAGCGGTAGAGGAAGAAGAGATAGCTAACCGAGCTTAGAAGTGAGAGACGGAAGCACATGAAGGAATGATCAAGGGATTCAAGAGATGTGACCCTGGCTAGGGGGAGTTGTTCGCTGACATGTACACCAAGCCCATGCATATGGACATTGGAGTCCTTCCTGAAGAGAGGAAGGTAACCAGGAACGAACAGCTCTGAAGAGGGGATAGAAGGGTCAAGGTTAGTCTCACATATCGCTCAAATATCGGGTGAGTTAGAAGGAAAGATTCTACACTATTAAAGTTACTGCGAATACCTCGTATATTTGAAATATCTTTTAATAATTTTATTATTTGTCGATTTTTGTCGATCCTTTAGCTGTCAGTGAATTTGTGAACAAATTTGCGGCGCTCTCCGCCCTCGTCAGGTTAATAACTGAAGTACACGAGTGATATTTCCCCCTTTCTTCCGGTTAGCTACATTGGGTCTTCTTCGTTTCGCAGAGCGTCTCCTTTTAACTGTTTTGTTTTTGTTTACGTTGCCAGGGATATATATATATATATATTTTCCTTTTCTTTACCAACGATCTTTTGACGTTTGCTTCTTTTCCGTTGTTGGCTTTGTGTGGTAATCCGAAGTATCTTGATTCATATAGTTTCGGGAAGCATTTGGTTGTTTCGTTAGATCCCGCTGTGCTGATCTGTTCTTTCCATCTGATTTAGTATGTGAGCTTACAGAAGCTAGCCCGGATGTTGGTATGGTCGACTTTGTTTTACTTGATTGTAAATCTTTTAATATATTTATTGTCGCAGCATTCAAACATAACGTTTTTAAATTGAAATTAGTTGAGACATTGTCACTGAGATATTCCACATTATCGAGAAGAAGAGAAAAAAGAGGGCCATTTGGACTTATACTAAGTCGTAACTTTCTCATGTTTAAGTCACCCTACTTATCCGCACACATAGATCTATCTATCGCCCGGTTCACACTCCACCCACGTCTATTGAACAGGTTAAGAGGCCCATCCCTTGTTCCCTGTTTAGGATGTGGTTTCCGGCTTTCTCTTTTCCAATCTTCTCACTTTGGTTTTTTTTCTCAATTGGAGTAGATAGATCTATCTATCGCCCGGTTCACACTCCACCCACGTCTATTGAACAGGATAAGAGGCTCATCCCTAGTTCTCTGTTTAGGATGTGGTTTCCGGCTTTTGTTATATACCAATAAACAGACCAACACGGGTGTATACAAAAATATATCAGTGATATTTTTATTAATGAATGATGGCCCGTGACTCGTCTAGGGAACAGAGAGTTGAGGGAGCGCTTCCAGGGGCTGACGTGAGGTTCGACGTGAGTGTGCCTCTCTCTGCTTAGCTCGTCTAGCTTCTTCTTCGACTTCTCGAGACTTCTGGTCTTGTCTGGCTCTCTGCCTAGATTGCCTGTCGAGCCTGACTCCTGTCGAGGCTGACTGGGACTCGACTTCTCTTCTACTGTCGACTTCTGGAGACTCGTCTGTGACTTCTTGTTTCGATGCCTTTATATATCTTCCAAGTTTTGCCTCGATTCGCGACGCCTACTCGACGCCTACGTAATTTCTCAGAGTCACTTCCGCATCTGTCGGAAATAGGGTCAAACAAACATCCGTTCCTTTCAATGACCGGAAACACCCACGCTTCATCGCCTTCTTCGGTCGGGCCAGATTATTATATTACACTCCTCGCCCACCCATTTTTCAAAATGTTCGCCTAAGAACATTTTAAGCGCAACATCCTCACTCTCTTCCCCATGCCACACAAGCCCTACAATTGTATAAAACATGTGCATGCCAAAACAACAAAAACATGTGCATGCTGAAACAAAAAAACAACAAAAAAAATTTATAGGGGAGCCTACATCGGCAACCCGACAATGTTCGTGTCCATCTTGAAAATTGTTCTACCAGCTCAATGTTTCATTGTGCTTTCTTTTTTTTTTTTTTTTTTTAATATCCATTTTCACAGAATTGGGCAAAGTTCTTAAAAATGTTCATTTTCCTTCTCGCGTCTGTCCATTAGCGTAGACTCTTCGATGCATAATCACATGATTATTAAGCGGTAACCGCGCCCTAGTTTCAAAACTAACATCGAGTAAATGACCTTTGACCAACACCATGTGTGCTTCTGCTCGAGTTTATTGTTACCACGTAACCTCATTTAATTTAATTTAATTTCAAACATACTATGTTTGAACACAGAAAAAATGGTCATTATTTGCCGTACATACCATTCATTGTCTGACCGAGAAATGTTCAATAGAAATTTAAGAAAATTACCCTGATTCCAACTTTAATCTGCATGCAATTTACTTGTGGAGGATATTAATTTAGTCTAAAAAAAAAATTTTTTTTAAAAATGGACCCGTGACTCGTAGTTCCTTAGTTTGTGCAATGCTTTCCATTCCCTGAACTACTTCCTCTGGATTCGAAACCAAGCATATCTGATTTGTTAACATCTCTCTGTTTAACGTAGAGACATTTGAGTTTGAACTCTCGTTGACCCCGGAGTACTATTCACAGCGGATAACTCAATTTCCTTTTCCGAAGCACTGTTGCTTCTTTTACACTTAAAAATCCGCTTCCTGGCTACTATTCCCAGGATTATTATTACGCCGACCACGCCAGCAATAACTCCTATCGTCAACTTCTTCGGGAGTTCCTCATACCCTTCACTAAATCTCTCCATATTTACTAGTTTTCAGAAATTAATATATCTTCAAAAGATATTTCACAAGTCACATAAATGAAAATCCACAGAGGATGTTAAATTGATGGGAACCTGCACAAAAGCATCTCTCACAAACATAGAAATGTAAATCATTTTTGTAGTGTATAGTCATCGAAAAGAAATAAAAAAAAAAAACCTAACACTGCACAACCCACTTCATTTAATTTAATTTAATTTTCCCAAATCTCCCCAATAATCCGATTCCACCATATTGATACAAAATATCTTTTCAATATCTGACTCATATCGCGAAACACTGAGACGCGGGTGAATGTTTTAAGAATATATATAATCGGTGTATTCGCAAAGAAATAACCAAACAATGCAGTTGTCTTCAAGCAACGATGTTGAGATATATTTATAATTGGCGATTTTGTTGGCTGTTATTAACTGCATAATTAAAAATACACTTTAAAACTCTCGATAACATTTAAGTCATTTCTACGCTCTAGAAATGCCACGCAAAACACAAACATTTTTAAATTTTGACAATTATCTGTGTAAAGATTACAAATTAACGTTTACGAACAAATTCTGTTGACGAGATCAAAATTAAAGAACCCTTTCGTTTCTCTGAGTTTCCTATTGTGGTAGCATTCAGCAACATTTATAATTTGTCAATGTTTACCAATTTTGATTTAGTTCATGCAATACAAGGCCAAATGGAGAAAATGAAGAGGGTCATTTTACGCTGATACTCCAATTGGGGAAAGTTTGTGTACGTAGAACATCGATTGTGTTTTTTTTTTTTCTTTAATTCGGCTCGAGTACTGGTCAGAAAAACTCAACTATTTCAACCATACAACTGACCTTCATAATCACATTGAGAATAGTTGTTCGTCAATATTTCTATCGGGTTGTCTGAAAAGTTCATGCCGCTTTTTAAGTAAAATTAAGACACAAACCAAGATTATTTCATTAAATATTTATTCTACGAAATATTAACTATTTTTTTTCACTTCACATATATGGTAAAAGTAAAACATTAACAAAAAAAATAAACCATCAACTCAGACGCCCTGCACCCACAGACAGGCAAACATCTCAACCCTCTCCCTCTCGTCAACTTCAATACCCTTTAATTTTAACACTCCTCTCCTCCAATTTTAACACCTTCTTGTCAACTTTTAACACTTTCTTCCTCATTTTAACACCCCACTGTCAATATTAACACCCCCGTCCGTTCTATCGAACAATCCATATTTCTCATTTCTACGGTCAGATCGGCAACAGTATGCTGTCCCATTTTTTTCTTTCTTTTTTTCTTTTTTAACGAAACCTACTATAACACGAGCAGAGAACACACACACTATTAAATCAAAGTGACACTTTACCTTGCGATGTCCAGTCATACGGCTGCTATATTTTCGTCTTCTTTTTTTTTTGCTTTTTCTTCCTTCCTCGCTTGTCGTCCTGTTGTTTACTATTCTCGTCTTCTTTCCGGTAGTTTACTATATTTTCGTCTTCTTTTTTTTCTTTCTATCTGGTCGTTCTTTTTATTTTCCGGTGGCAGTTTTAATTCCGGAAATTTCAAGTCTGTTGAATTTTCAATTGTTGCTGTGGTAACTCAATAATGTTCGTATCACTCTGTCTTGTTGCTTCAAAACAGCAGGTCACCAGCACCAAATAAACGTCTGTTATATACCAATAAACAGACCAACACGGGTGTATACAAAAATATATCAGTGATATTTTTATTAATGAATGATGGCCCGTGACTCGTCTAGGGAACAGAGAGTTGAGGGAGCGTTTCCAGGGGCTGACGTGGGGTTCGACGTGAGTGTGCCTCTCTCTGCTTAGCTCGTCTAGCTTCTTCTTCGACTTCTCGAGACTTCTGGTCTTTTCTGGCTCACTGCCTAGACTGCCTGTCGAGCCTGACTCCTGTCGAGGCTGACTGGGACTCGACTTCTCTTCTACTGTCGACTTCTGGAGACTCGTCTGTGACTTCTTGTTTCGAGGCCTTTATATATCTTCCAAGTTTTGCCTCGATTCGCGACGCCTACTCGACGCCTACGTAATTTCTCAGAGTCACTTCCGCATCTGTCGGAAATAGGGTCAAACAAACATCCGTTCCTTTCAATGACCGGAAACACCCACGCTTCATCGCCTTCTTCGGTCGGGCCAGATTATTATATTACACTTTCTCTTTTCTAATCTTTTCACTATTACGTAGCCCCCTGCATATCAGTGGCGTTACCGCCTTGCTCGGGGTGATACGATTAAAAAAAATGAAAAAAAAAAGTCTATCATTCACGACAGTTAGAGATGAATTAAGATAATCCCCTTCCCGAAAGAAATAGGTAGCTATGAAATTTTTTATACATTATTTAAAATTTTGTCATTGGGTATATGTGCTTCTACAACAAATTTACTGTCGGCGACTAAACCGGTTACCCAACTCCATAATATTGAGAGTGATTTCGGATGTTAGCTATCAGGTAGGACGAAAAATATGCCTTCAATGGGAGAAATAAATCTCAACGAGTCAACAGTCAGCAAACTAGAGGCGGTGTCTAGACAAATTACCGTGGAGAAGGTAACGGACAACCACTCCACTATTAATTCTAAGAACAACCACGACCTTAAAAAAATCAATGTATGAAACCTAACAGCGTGAAAGGGGATAAGTCTAAAGTAATTGACTCCTTGCTCGGTAAGGACCAACATAGCCAACAGATATCACCTGACTGTTCCCCAGTGACTGTTAGCGTCAACGGCGTAAAGATGATAAAATTCCTCGGAGTTGATCCATCGTCCGAAAGGAACAATATGAGGAACAGTTATCACAGGACCTTTATCTTGCGAATGTTTGCACCAAAAAAGTAACTCTCGGGGCATGGAACGGCAGAACGGGAACAACTGTGGACAACTGGAAAATGTCAAGCAGGAGATGAGCAGATTGAATATCAACATTTTAGACAAGTGCAAAACTGAATGCCAAAGTAGGCAAGGAGAGCAAATTGTAAATGTCGGCAAATTTGGACTAGGAAACCGTAACGAACGCGGAGAAAAATGGGTCTAATTTCGCACAGCTAATTGGATCACAGATGAGATTATCGACAACGATACAGAAAACTACACAAGTAAATAAGGAGAAAATATAGACAGGCTAAATAGGTGTTATGTCGCCAAGTATAAATGAATAACTCAACAACAGAATCAGAATATAAGTTGTATTCCGCGGAAAGACGGTTAGTATGTACAGAAGTGATTAGTAATATTTACAATAGAAAGATACAAGAGTCCAATCCGTCGTAAGACGTGTGTATACGTGATTACTTCCGGTACGCCACCGGAAGTGTGACTAACTCTTCACTGACTCGCACTGACTCTTCAGTAACTCATTAGAGACTCTCAAATGACTCTCTACCGACTGTATTTACTAGCCTTCCCACGTAGGCTGGATGTGACACATGGTCATTTTATAGTGGGTATTCCCGGCCATATAGCCGGGCCAAAAAATGTCTGTCTATTTTTGCCCAGTCGTGGTTCTACCCTTCGGCGGAACCACGACTGGGTTAATGCTCTCTGCTCGGAAGCAGAGAGCGCCCTCTACCCGAAGGCAGAGAGCTGACAGTGTCGTAGAGTCGTCAGTCTAGTGACTCTCTACCGACTGTATTTACTAGCCTTCCCACGTAGGCTGGATGTGACACATGGTCATTTTATAGTGGGTATTCCCGGCCATATAGCCGGGCCAAAAATATGTCTGTCTATTTTTGCCCAGTCGTGGTTCTACCCTTCGGCGGAACCACGACTGGGTTACTGCTCTCTGCTCGGAAGCAGAGAGCGCCCCCCCCCCGCCCGAAGGCAGAAAGCTGACAATGTCATAGAGTCGTCAGTCTAGTGACTCTGTACCGACTGTATTTACTAGCCTTCCCACGCAAGGCTGGATGTGACACATGGTCATTTTATTGTGGGTATTCCCGGCCATATAGCCGGGCCAAAAAATGTCTGTCTATTTTTCCCCAGTCGTGGTTCTACCCTTTGGCGGAACCACGACTGGGTTAATGCTCTCTGCTCGGAAGCAGAGAGTGCCCCCCGCCCGAAGGCAGAGAGCTGACAGTGTCGTAGAGTCGTCAGTCTAGTGACTCTGTACCGACTCTATTGTAGAGAATCCACCATTGCTATATATAGCAATGGGAACAGTCCATTTGTAGTCAAATAGGAGCGGCGCCCTAACAATAGGAAAAATATAGACAGGCTAAATACGAAAAAAGCGAAGAAATAGATAGATTGAGCATGACTAATAAGGAGACATGCATAAAAAATAAAAGAATTAATAGGTGAAAGACATGCTCATCAACAAGATATATAAAAGCCAAGGATGGAACTCTCTAGGACATATGATGAGGAAGGAATGCTTAGAGAATCTAATACTCACAGGACAGATAGAAGTAGAAACAGACAGGGGAAACAATGTATGTCATATTTGATGAGAAAGTGGATGGAAGAGGAGGGTTTAGAGGGGTAACAAGAAAAAATACCCAACATAAAAAAATAACCAACACCTGGTTTCAAGAATACACAAGACAATTATGGACATGAAGAAGCCCAGCAGGAGACACGAAAAACCAAACTGAAGACATAGCAACAAACAGCAATGCAATTGTTCATTGCAAAACTTATTCAAGTGCCGACCGCGGAATCAAAAACCTCCCGGTTATATATAATCTAAGGATGAAACTTTGGGAATTGTAGAAGCCTTGTTCAGCATGCAGACTGCAATGCAAGAGACTCGTGAACGACCTCAACCTGCAGGGAAAATATACGGAGAGCGGGATAAAGAAATAGGAGAGACAAACTGGAAACGGAAACTCGAAATGAGACACACTAAAAGAAGGGATAGTGACATCATTAAACAACATCGACGCAAAGGAAAATAGACGTAGATAGAAAAATGAGTGGATCACAGATGATATTATCGACAAAGAGACAGAAAACAATGCTAAGACTTGGAACGGAACACAGAAAACTACACAAGTAAATAATAAGAAAATATAGACAGGCTAAACAGGAATAACTCAACGACAAAAGTGTAGAAATAGACAGATTTAGTATAACTAATAAGGAGGAATGCATAAAAAATAAGAAATGCTCATCAACACGATATATAAAATTCAAGGATGGAACTCTCATATTAGAGAAAAAGAAAATACTTCAGCAATGGGACGAATATATCGGAGATATCTTCCACAACAAGATAGAGCAACCGACAAT
Source organism: Ascarosepion bandense (assembly GCA_037127315.1). Taxonomy (NCBI): domain Eukaryota; kingdom Metazoa; phylum Mollusca; class Cephalopoda; order Sepiida; family Sepiidae; genus Ascarosepion; species Ascarosepion bandense. The sequence goes on from JBBBDQ010000831.1 coordinate 372,053, forward strand.
ACACAGAAATACTGACGGACCAGAAATATTAAAATCTGAAGTGTAAATTGCGCTTTCCAAACTGAATAGAGACAAAGCAGCTGGACCAGAGGGCATTAAAATATTTCTGCGGAGATAAAATCACAGAAATCATAAATGAAATCTACAACAGTTACGAAATCCCGGAAGATCTAAGCAGATCGATTTTCATAGCACTGCATAGGAAGCCAAATGTGAACTCCACTGAACTATTAGATTAATGAGTCACGTAACAAAATTAAACATTTTCCTGTCTCTTAACACTCTACCCTGATTCTGGAATGCATCCCTTGGTCATACCAATAAGATAGCGCAGTTATTTCATCATAGATGTGCAAATAAATGTTAAATTGGTTGCTTGATTTTTTATGGTATATCGACCTATATGGATTGCGACTAATAAAGGAGACGTTTAAAAAATAAATTAAATAACAGGACAACAACATGCACCTGAATGGGATGCATAAAATCCAAATATGGAACATTTATATAAGAGGAGGAGGAAATACTTCAGCGGTTGGAAGAATATGTAGGAGATCCCTTCCACAAGATAGACCAATCGATAATAAACAGAAATACCGACGGATCGAAAATATCAAACATCGAAGAGGATGCTACACTTGCCAAATCGAATAGAAACAAAGCAGCAGGACCAGACGGTACTCTAAAAGAGTTATTGACAGTATAAGAAAAAACTGTCGTAGTCAAAATTACAGAAATAATAGATGAAATCTACAACAGTGTCGATATAGTGGAAGACCTCAGCAGATCAATTTTAATAGCACTGACTAAGAAACCAAATGAACTTCACCGAGCAATCAGCTTAATTAGTCACATAAAAATACTAAGCGTCAGAGTTCTGATGAATAAAGCACGCAGTAGAATCAGGTCACAGATAAGACAAGAACATCGGGGTTTGCATTGAATACTGCTGCCACATCTGGTCGGGTGTCCCTGCTACTCAACTCGGGGTTCTTGATAGAATCCAACGTAGAATCTGTAATGTGATAGATACCGACTTGGCAGCCCGGCTGCAGTCGCTATCTCACCGGCGTGACGTGGCTTCCCTGTGCCACGTCTATAAATACTTTCACGGTTTCTGCTCCAATGAACTTAGATCACTGGTGCCTCCTAGGTATGAATTTACACGTGCTACTAGATTAGCAACTACAATGAAACCAATAAACCAATAAAATGTAACCGCAATTTCTACTCTAACAGCTTCTTTTATCGCACCTTCTGCCTGTGGAATTCCCTTCCATATACTTGTTTCCCCGATAGCTACAATCTCCAGTAATTTAAATGTAAGGTCAATAGACATCTTCTATCTCACTAACTAACATCTGAAGCTGTTTTTTCATCGACTCCCTCCCCATTCTCGGTATCTTCATCCGTCTACGACCCTCCTCCTGACATTCAATTGGAGTAGATAGATCTATCTATCGTCCGGTTCACACTCCACTCACATCTATTGAACAGATTAAGAGGCTCATCCCTTGTTCCCTGTTTAGGATGTGGTTTCCGGCTTTCTCTTTTTCAATCTTTTCACTATTACGTAGCCCCCTGCACATCAGTGGCGTTATCGCCTTGCTCGGGGTGATACGATTTAAAAAAAATTCCCATAACTAGCACCTCTTTCTGATCACTTTCCCATATGTAACCCCCTGCGCAACAGTGGCAATAGAATGCCTTGAGATGATTTGCAAAAAAAGAGCACTGAAAAAAAGCACGCGATATTTATGCTCAGAATGCTATCAGTAAGAACAAAACACATGCAGACAGATGTGTACATGTGTTACATAGACTACACGATGACATTTGACAAAGTACGCCACAAACACATGACAGAGATGCTCGGTAATCTTGACAAATTCCGGAAAGACAGAATGATCCAGAACCACCTGCATTCGGTAAGGAAATGAATTCAGCAGATATACAAAAGATAGAAAGGCGTGTAAAAAGAAGGATGTGTCTTCTCATCAGATTTATTCAACCTATACAGCGAGACAATTCTGTGAGAATTAGAAATCCTGCCAGGATTCGTCATTGGCGACCACAATTTAAGATACGCAAATGAAGCAGGCACAGAAAGGAAACTGCAGTACCCCCTAAAGACGGTAGCTAAAGAAACCAAAAGGACGACAGATGAACTATAAAAACAAAAAAAATCTAAATGCAAGATCATCTGTTAAAAGAGGAGTCCAAAATATGAACTTCAGGTCGGGGATACTGAAATCAAGCAGGTGTAGAAATTTAAATTCCTAGGAAGTGTTCTAACAGAGGACGAAAAGGAGGACACGAAGGCATATTGGCATGGCCAAGGATGCATTCCAAAGTCTGAGTAGAGTATTTGGTTGGAATCAAGCGTACTGGATTGTTATGTGATGTCTTTCCTTCAATATAGCAGCGAATGTTAGACAATCTAATCAGAGACGAAAAAAAAAATTAACCAACTAAAATGTGGTTCTACAGAAGGATGCTGAGAATACCATGGACGAACAGATGAGCAACAAGATGTTTTGGGGAAGTTGGAAACAAAAAAGACACTGATACTTAACATCAGGAAAAGACAGCTGAAGTTTCTGGAATATGTAATGTAGAAAAGAAGGCTTTGAAAATCTAATACTCACAGGACAGATAGAAGTAGAGACAGACAGGGGAAACAATGTATGTCATATTTGATGAGCAAGTGGATGGAAGAGCAGGGTTTGGTGGAAGAACAAGAAACATGTGTTAAGAGCTACAAGGGATCGGTAGATGTGGAAAGCCATGATCACCCATGTCATAAAGGGATACAACACAAATAAAAAGATGACGGAGAAGAAGAAGAATGGCCGTTACAGTTATTGAGAAAGTGGTTGAAGCCGTGATGCCAAGTCAGAATCAGTAACATTATTTCTTTGGGTTTTATCAACAGTAAGTAGAAGCACCTAGACAAATGGTCGACTTATAAATGTGTCAGAGAGGTAATTAGATGGCTTCTTTTTAATATCAGCATGTTGAGATGATGCCAGCGAGTACTAGCTTCCGGCAGTACCTAAAAGCCATACCATGTGCTGACTCAAAATTTTTGAATGAGATATGGGTGAACGTCGATACCAGACGTCATTGTGATCAAAAGGTTGCGTGAACTAGCTGTGTTTCCTGTTGCTGCTAAAGTGAGACTCCAAGTTCCTTACCGAAAACTTTAAGTATGGAATAATCTACTCAGTAGGGTATTCGTGTAAAGAATATGTTTTCAAAAGAAGCATTGTAAAAGATGTGATTGATGTGCGTTGTGGTGCGGTGGATATCGTCACGGAACGAGAAATCCAAGAGCCAAGTTCGAATTCCAGTTGAATTCATTGCATTCACTTACACGCAAATACCCTTAGAAAAAAGTATTAACCTGACATTCTCCATCCAGCTATGGGTTAAATATCAAGACAGATTGGGTTCTATAACCTTAGCTGGCAACCATTTTACCGCAGAAAGTAATGGCAACCTATTACGGGAAAATCTTTTGCCCAGTCATTCAAGTCTCAAAAGAAACATGATCACCCATCCATGTATCACGTATGGCACTAAGTGAATGTAGAAGAATTGAAAATGTACCCGAACAGGCATCTGTAATAGCTATCCACATTAACAGAAGCGATGACCCTTAAACACTTTCCAGTTATACCTCTTAATAATCCTCTTCAGATTGGGGTTCCTGGGTATAAGAGTAAACTGCATCTGGCAGCAAGGTCTTTGATTGGGAGATTTTGAGGAGCATAGAATCACCTCTTAATTGCTGTTATTTCCATGTCCACCCTGACCTGGAGTGGTAAGAACTGTTAGGGTCCCAGATATGGGCAAATAGTTAATCCTACAAACTGGGGTCAAAAAACTATGGAAGTATAAAAATACTTTTATAGGAAAATCTAAATTTTTAAAAGTAATTGTTGAAGAAAAAAGTTATTGCCATAATATATTTTAAATACAAAACTAGACGACATCTTCAGTTTCCTAAAATAAAAATTATGTTTTTTATCAAGATCTGACCAAATCAACCTACCCACTATAATCAAAAATTAAAAAAATAATTTAAAACACCATTTTTTGGCATTAAATTACCCACAGAGATTGATATACCATTAAACAAAACTCACTCACTAACTCGTTCTTCATATTGGACATTGAACGGTGCCATTTGTTGTAGCATTCTTGTTAAAATTCTTATATATTATGCCATTCATCGGAAAACGTTTCTTTGGTTTTCAAACGCATATATCAATAAAATTTTTAAAAATCGTCTTTTGTATATCTAGATTTTTTTTCGGGAGTGGTAAGTTTGGGCAACGCTCCAGTGTATATAATTTATTTGTAAACATAATTTAGAAGTACATAACAAAGAACCTGAAAGTTACATTGAAAGTCACAGCAAAATCTTTAAAATATTTTATATCTTGAATTATCAGCAAATATTTCTCATTAATATTATTACTTGTACTCCAGTTACCTTCACCAACACACACACGCACACACACACACACACACACACACACACACACACACACACACACACACACACACACACACACACACACACACACACACACACACACACACACACACACACACACACACACACACACACACACACACACACCACACACACACACACACACACACACACATTTTACGTTCTCACACCTTGATTGAGCACTCTGGAAAAATAGTAGACTTTGATAAATAGTAGCTACTCTGGCATGTACGCATCGCTCATTCAGTGAAATGAATTAGAGCGCGCTAGCTATTGGGCGCGTCTAATGATATGCGCTAAAATGTCAGCTTACTTCCACCGAACGCCAATAGCCCAGGGGTAGAGTCGTCGACTGACGCCATTTCGGTCGGGTTTCAAAGCAATCGGAGTCTAACCGTACTAATGAGCTGTGATACGGCGAAACATATCTGTCTGCGGATGACAATATATATATATATACACTATAGGCCTTAATTATTAGGCAACCCTAGTGTTTAAAAACATGATGTATTTCATATTATTTTTTAGTATTAATTGCCAAGTGAATAATTATAAATTAAAATCGAATGGTTCTTTTGTTTATACTGCGCAATAACATGTGCATCAAATAAATTAATAAATATTTAATAATTACCTATATTGCAGCTTCATCAATAAAAATTGAAGAAAATTAAGAGAAATTGAGACAAGTTCATCTTTGCTTCCTTGCCGAATGAAATTTTGCAAAATAATAAAAACAAAAGAACCATTCTATTTTCATTTAGAATTATCCACTTGGCAATAAATACTAAAAATAGTATGAAATACATGATTTCTTTTAAAAAAAAAACTGGATATATATATATTCTTCATTTGTAAAGAAGTTATTACGCAACCTAGGTTTCAACCAAGTGGTTTCTTCAGGCGATAAACAATATGTGAACAAGCGGCGTGTCATCGAGTTTAATTCGTCACCGGGGCCCGTGGTACAGACTGGTATGACGTTTGCTTAATAACCTGTCTGGGTTTCAATTCATGGTAGTGGATGCGCACTGCTGATGAGTGATGACTCCCAAATATAGGATGAAAAGGCCGTCCAGTGCTTTCTGCATTCTGTTGAGGTCAAATAAATACTCGATGAATTACTGAAATATTTCAAATCCTACTACTGTCTCTGGTATATATATATATATATATATATATATATATATATCGTCATCCGAAGACAGATCTGTTTCGCTGTATCGCAACTCATCAGTACGGTTAGACAGCCGATCGCTTTTTACCCAGGATTGAAACCCGACCGAATTGGCGTCAGTCGGCGATTCTACCACTGAGCTACGGGCGCTCGGTAGAAGGAGGCAGATTTTTAGCGTGTATATTATCATTATAAACGCCCAGTAGCTGAGAGTGTTCTAATTCATTGCAGAATGAATGATGTGGAGATGCAAGAGTAGCTACTGTTTTTCAAAGTCTACCATTCTTCCAGAGTGCTCAATCAGGGTGTGAGAGCGTAAATAGTCATTCACAGACAGATCTGTTTCGCTGTATCAAAGCTCATCAGTACGGTTAGACACCCGATTGTTTTTTACCCAGGATTGAAATCTGACCGAATTGGCGTCACTCGGTGATTCTACGGCGCTCGGTATATATATATATATATATATATATGTGTGTGATTTTTTTTTATAATCGTGTCGCCCCAAGCAAGGCATTTTACTGCCACTGTTGTGCAGGGGGATACATAGGAGGAATGTTGAGGAGTGAGAGGTTGCAGGGGGTGTCAAGAAGGAAGTAGGAGAGGGAAGAGATTACTGATGAGAGTGGGGTGGATGAGGAGGAATGTTATGAGAAGTGAGAGGTTGCAGGGGGTGTCACGAAGCAAGTAGGAGAGGGAAGAGAGCACTGATACATATATATATATATATATATATATATATACGGGAAATGATGCATATCGAATGATAATTCTCTGTACCCAACAAAACTATTAGTCTTACAATTTATACTTTTCTTAGATAAAACAAAAATGTTACATAAGATAATTTATGTGATAAAAGTTATATACAAAGAGAAATATGTAGTGGATTATACGTGGGTAAAATGAAGAAATAAATGAATTTCCAACACAACATTACAAACTTTTTTTTGTGTGTACAGTATTTATATTTCGAATTGAAAGAATTGAATTACGAAGATATTTTATGAACGAGTTTACACAAAATATTTTGTGTATCATATGATACGACCGAATTAATTTATTTTTAAACATTTCACCCTTAGCAAGGCGGTAACTCTGCTGATGTGCAGGGGCCTACATGAGAGAGTAAAATTTTAGGCAGTAGGAAAGTGAAGAGAAAGACGAACCCGTTACAGGAAATATCAGAGAAAGGGCAAGAGAAGGATGGGGACACAGGTGTGAAGACATTTGCGAAGGTAGAGAGAAAGGAAAAGATATACAAGGTACTGTAGAAAGGAGTGGAGTCAAGTGGTTAAGATATTGGTATTGACATTGCATTTAAATTCCTGGAGGTTGTAGCCGTCAGGAAAGCAAGTATACGGAAGGCGGGAAGTGCGAGAAAAGAAGTTGATTGAGTTGCGCTAGTGTAGAAAAAACAGAACATGATTCTACATGTGTGCGGATATATGTGACACGGGTTTCTTTTGTTTATTCGATGTTGCTAAATTACAGCTGTCACCCACATGAAATATGCAGGAGAAGCTCTTGACGCTTATAAATAAACTTAGGTTGTCTTTTTAACATTCATGCGTCAATATCGCTAGGTAATTTTGTAAACAAACTCGAATGTGCGAAAAATGAGAATAATTGATTAAGAAAATTTCTTTTTAGTTTATTACAAGTAACTGGTCAATAGTTAATTAAATTAACGAATTAAAATTGATGGTTTTTACACCAAAAATTAAATTTATTAATCTCAATTGTATTGTTTTATGAAACCATAAAAATACTCATTTTAAGATGGAAAGTATTGTTAATTATATTGTGACAGATAATCAAAAGCTTCTTAGTAAGTACAAATTTAAACCATTTGCAAATTGTTGACATAATCAAGCTGTCAGCATTCCACACTACTTCAAAGAAAGCGTTAGGACGGAACCCCTACCCCCATCCATAGTGAGAAAAGCGATAACGGCTAGGGGATTTAACAAAGTTGCTTTCCTGAAAAGTTGTTTTAAAAGGAAGATTTGAAAATTTCAACCAACAACACTACCAGTAAGTATATATATATAAATATATTTATCTGAGATAGATAGATAGATAGACAGACAGACAGACAGACTAAACTATCCCCCGGTTGACAATCCACCCGTGTCTATTGAACAGGTGAAGAGGCTCATCCCTTGTTACCTGTTTAGGATGTGGTCTCCGGCTTCCTCTTTTCCAATCTTTTCACTCTTACGTAGCCCCCTGCACATCAGTGGCGTTACAGCCTTGCTCGGGGTGATATGATTAAAAAAAAATATATATATATATCTTTCTGATATATATATAGTATTTTTTGTGTTCATAGATGCAATTTTTTTACTTATATATATATATATATTTTACATTCATAGATGAAATTATTTCATTTATAAAAATGGATTTTTATTTATATATACATTTATCAGTTAGACAAAGCTCGAAATCAAACCCAGCGGATGCAGGTTCGAATTTCGCCGGAAGATGCATATTTTTCCAACAAGATTTCTTGATTATCAGGCAGGTAGGTATAAATAGATGTTGTGCGTTGTACTGCAGTGGATATCGGCTTGGAACGAAAACTCAGAGAATCGAGTTCGAATTCTAGTTGAATTCCTTGCATTCACTTACGCGCAAACAGCATTGGCAAAGCTATTAATCCGTCTCTTTTCTCCATCGATAGGTCAAAAAACAAAACAGAACTAGGTTCTGTAGCCTTAGATGGCAAACAGTCTTCCGCAAAAAGTAATGGCAATATTCTTGGCAAAAGATTTTCTGTCCGCTCAGTCATTTCTCTTTCGATAGATAGATAGATAGATAGATAGATAGATAGATATGAACAGACTGACATAGATAGATAGATAGATAGATAGATAGATAGATATGAACAGACTGACATATATATATATATAGATAGATAGGTAGATAGATAGATATGAACAGACTGACATATATATAGAGATAGATAAATAGATAGATAGATAGATAGATATGAATGACTGACATATATAGATAGATAGATAGATATGAACAGACTGACATATATAGATAGATAGATAGATATGAACAGACTGACATGTATAGATAGATAGATAGATAAGAAACAGACTGACATGTATAGATAGATAGATAGATATGAACAGACTGACATGTATAGATAGATAGATAGATATGAACAGACTGACATGTATAGATAGATAGATAGATATGAACAGACTGATATGTATAGATAGATAGAGGATAGAACAGACTGACATAGATAGATAGATAGATAGATAGATAGATATGAACATAACATATAGATAGATAGATAGATAGATAGATAGATAGAAATGAACATACTAACATAGATAGATAGATAGATAGATAGAAACGAACATACTAACATAGATAGATAGATAGATAGATAGATATGAACATACTAACATAGATAGATAGATAGATAGATAGATAGATAGATATGAACATACTAACATATATAGATAGATAGATATGAACATACTAACATAGATAGATAGATAGATAGATAGATAGATATGAACATACTAACATAGATAGATAGATAGATAGATAGATATGAACATACTAACATAGATAGATAGATAGATATGAAATAAGTACTAAGATAGATAGATAGATAGATAGATAGATAGATAGATAGATATGAAATATACTGACATAGATAGATAGATAGATAGATAGATATGAACATACTGACATAGATAGATAGATAGATAGATAGATATGAACATACCGACATAGATAGATAGATAGATAGATAGATAGATATGAACATACTGACATAGATAGATAGATAGATAGATAGATAGATAGATAGATAGATAGATATGAACATACTGAAGATAGATAGATATATAGATAGATAGATATGAACATACTGACATAGATAGATAGATAGATAGATAGATAGATAGATAGATACATACTGACATAGATAGATAGATAGATAGATAGATAGATATAAACATACTGACATAGATAGATAGATAGATAGATAGATAGATAGATATGAACATACTGACATAGATAGATAGATAGATAGATAGATAGATAGATAGATAGATAGAATGAATGGACATAGATAGATAGATAGATAGATAGATAGATAGATATGAACATACTGACATAGATAGATAGATAGATAGATAGATAGATAGATAGATAGATAGATATGAATGAATGATAGATAGATAGATAGATAGATAGATAGATAGATATGAACATACTGACATAGATAGATAGATAGATAGATAGATAGATGAACATACTGACATAGATAGATAGATAGATAGATAGATAGATAGATAGATATGAACATACTGACATAGATAGATAGATAGATAGATAGATAGATAGATATGAACATACTGACATAGATAGATAGATAGATAGATAGATAGATAGATAGATAGACAGATAGAGATGAACATACTGACATAGATAGATAGATAGATAGATAGATAGATAGATATATAGATATGAACATACTGACATAGATAGATAGATAGATAGATATGAACATACTGACATAGATAGATAGATAGATAGATAGATAGATAGATAGATAGATATGAAGATACTGACATAGATAGATAGATAGATAGATAGATAGATAGATAGATATGAACATACTGACATAGATAGATAGATAGATAGATAGATATGAACATACTGGATAGATAGATAGATAGATAGATAGAAACATACTGACATAGATAG
>JBBBDQ010000831.1:387500-472500 GCA_037127315.1 Ascarosepion bandense
TCGTCCCGAGTCGATATCCACTGCACCACAACGCACACTCAATTGGTTTAACAGCTTGATTAAAATAAGAGAATCATTATCGAGGCTATCATTTCGATAACAGAACGGAAAGCTTATGATGTTGTTTATCGTCATTTATTTTTTTCGTTTCATCCCAGGCAAGGCTTTACCGCCACTGGTGCGTAGGGGGCTGCACAAGAAAAGAGTGAAAGTCTAAGCAGAGGGAGAGCGAAGAGAAAGACCAACCAGTTACAGGGGTGTCATAGAAAGGCCAAGAAAAGGATGGGAATGCCAGTGTGAAGACAGTTGCGAGGGTAAAGTGAGAAAGGAAAAGAACAAGATACACGAGGAGAAGAGAACGACTGGAGTCAACTGGACAAGGGTTGGGTATTGGCGTTGCATGGAAACGGATTAAAAGTAAAAAAAAAAAAAAAGAAAGGAAAAAATAAACCCGGATAAAAATAACAGATTCATTTCAAGCTAAGAACATGAGAGGAAAATCCAGAAAAATAGAAAGGTGAATACAGTAAGGATATTTACCTTACTCCCCCACTGGAGCGAAATGTGCCACAAGGTCTTTTTAAGGTGGGGACCCGACCGCGTACGGACGGGCACAGGAGCAAAAATTCCCAAGTCCCGTCAACCGCCGGTTGAACTGGCTCCCGTGACGAGCACCCTCTGCTGCAATGGGGTAGCGCAGCTGCGGGACACTGTTCCCCGGGACCGGGCATCTAATAGTGTAATTTTTTTCAGATGCAAACCTACCCTCACGGATGGAGCTACAACTGAGCCGCCCTCAGACAGAGACGACATTGAGAGATGATTAGGATCCCCACCTGATTTACATCAGGTATGTATGTAGTAAGTAAACAGATGATAAATTAAAAATTATTAAGCAGAAAACTGTTTTGACAACAAAAGCGCTCAATGAAAGAGCAAAAGGAAAAACGTCTTAATATATAAAATACATGCTAAAACAGGGTACGATGGTTAAATTGGCGCCAGTTCATAATTTTAATTAACGCTCATGCGCGTTGTTTGATTTGATTTATTGACTTCATAATATCGAATTCCAGTTGAATTCATTGCATTCACTTACGCGCAAATACCCTTGGGAAAGGTATTAAGCCGTTTCTACCCTCCAGTCATGGGTTAAATAACAGAACAGATTGGGTTCTATAGGCTACATAACCCAATCTGTTCTATTATTTATACCGCAGAAAGCAATGGCAGCCTACTGCGGAATAATCTTCTGCCCAGTCAGTCATGTCTCTTTCGAGACATGATCGCCTAAAGCGTGTATCACGTATGGCACTTAACTGACTGACTGAATATAATAGTTGAAAATATGATTACGGCATCTACTGTTCATAAAGTGGGGGATCAGTTTTATACTTTTTATGAAGTAATAAACTGATCCCCCACTAATTATTACTTAATATAATACATCTCTCTCCCTTTCTAGCTATGAGTCAAATAACATGACAAATTGCGTTCTATAACCTTGGATGGCAACCAGTCTACCGCAGAAAGCAATGGAAACCTACTGCGGGATAATCTGCCCAGTCAGTCATGTCTCTTTCGAGACTTGATCGCCCAAGCGTGTTTCATGTATGGCACTTAATTGACTGAATATATATATAAGACCAAAAGAGCACCATGATTCATTTCACGCTGCCAGAAATTTGGAAACGGCATGCTGTACTGCTTGGCATTCACACCGGCAGCTTGAACACAAACATTTCAGGGTGTTAGGCTTTAAATCTGAAGACAGTGTGAAAAATTTGGAATTTGTATGTGTATAATTGAGATTACAAATGTATAGCAGTCCGGAAAATTCAAAATGGATGCCTACATCAAGTGTCTTCAGGAAGTAGTTCTGCCCTGGGTTAAGAGGGTGGCTGTTCGAAGACTCCCTGTCTAACAGCAAAAGTCTGTACCATGCCACACAAGCAGGAGACCCATTCATGGCTGTCAGACAATTTCTATGACCACATCATCACATAACTCCCCTGAATGCAACCACCTTGATAATTATGTCGGGCACAGTTGAGCGAGAGACCAACAAAAGTCATTGTAGCCATAAAGATGAACTGTAGGCAAAGATTATGGGAGCATTCACCAACTTAAACAAGGATACCACCCAGAAGAGCTGCAAGAGATTCTGAAATCGTCTGGGGGGCGTGGTTGAAGCCAGTGGCGATTTTACTAAATGAATTTACTCTTTAGTATTTCAATATATTTTTTGTGCAATTTTGATAACAGTGTTATTTTCATTTTTGCGTAATTTACACCACAATTAATCCATTGCACCGAGTGTATCTTCAACAGTTTAGATTATCTAGCAGTCAGCACGTTACTAATCTGTACTCAAACACTTTTTACCGGATAAGAAAAATTGGCGATATGGAAATACGTCTGAAGTTATTAAGTTAATCACATAAATCTCAATATCTCGTATTTGCTTGAACAATTTTTATCAAGTTTTAAGCCATTAATTTGGACTTCAACAACAAATGATAAAATATCAGTCTGAAGTTATAAAGAAAAGATAGAAATCATAATTTACTTCAATAACAAGGTAATAACATCATCAACAACTGATCATCCTCTTAAAAGAACTAATAGCAAACATATACGATACGTTTTTAAAGGATTTACGTCTTAATTTAATGACCTTTTTTCAATAACAGCCATCATTCATTTATCGCTTATATATCAGTTACTTAATAAATATATTCAGTGTTATTCTATATCAATTTTATAAGCCAAGATACTTGAAATTAAAATGTTTACCATTACTATGAGACGCTATATATATATATATATATATATATATATATATATATATATATATGGTTTCTCATAATTATGAGAAACATTTAATTTCAAGTATTTTTTATGATATATATATGGATATGTCTAGCCACACTGATGAGATGTTATACAGCGAAACGGGCTTGTATGTGGACGACTAATATATATATATATATATATATATATATATGTGTGTGTGTGTGTGTGTGTGTGTGTGTGTGCGCGCGCGCGCGTCAGATTAAATAAATTACAAACGTTATGTCTGTTTATTTTTAATAAAATCCGTTCATACTCACGGATAATCTTTTGCGTATTATGATTGAAAGATGTCAGAAATGAGCTGTAACGTTGACAGATGCTATTATCATTCATTTTTCAAGGTACCCAAGTACTTTCAATCTCTTTCCGAGGTTATCTTCAGGGGTGTGAGTTATGGTAACAAAAAATAACCGCATAACTGTGTTGCTCAAAATTACTGTAAATTTTTTTCTACTTCAAATATAACGGTTGACAAATTACTAGCGTTCATTCAGTCAGTCAGTTAAGTGTCATACGTGATACACACTATGGGCGATCATGTCTTGGGCAGAAGATTATCCCGCAGTAGGTTGCCATTGCTTTCTGCGGTAGACTGGTTGCCAGCCAAGGCTACAGAACCCAATCAGTGGCGGTACCGCCTTACTTAACCCATAACTGGAGGGAAGAGACGGATTAATACCTTTCCCAAGGTAAGTGAATTCGAGGAATTCAACTAGAATCCGAACTCGGCTTCTCGATTTGTCGTTCCGAGTCGATATCCACTGCACCACAAGACAGATATAGACAGATAACAAAGGCAGGCTATTGACAAGGATGAATTTCCTCAAATAACCCGAAAACCCGAGCTTGATTCGTCCGTACATTGAATATTGTTGCTTTATCTCGTTGGATGTTCCTGTTAAATTTATCTCGAGGTTCTCGACAAAATCCAAAGCAAGATCTGCAATATATTAGATCCGGATTTGGCAGCTCGACTTCAGTTATTTTCTCACTGACGGGATGTGGTTTCTTTGTCTTTTGTAAAAATATTTTCACGGCTTTTGATCTGACGAGCTTTATTCCCTGGTGTTCTGACCACATGAATTTACACGTGCTACTAGAATGGAATCTAGGTCCCATCCTTTTACCGTCAAAATAGTAAAATATAATCTTCACTTCTACTCTGGAAGTTTCTTTTCTCGTATTTCCTACCTATCGAATTCTTTCCGTATAGTTCCTTCCCTGATAACTACAATCTCTACAAGTTTAAATGCTACATCAATTGCCATCTTCTATTTCGCTAAATCTCATCAACCCCACCCCCTAAATCTCATCTACCTCTTATCCTCTCTTCGACATCTCTTCTACCTTGATTTTTTTTTCTCTCTCTGTAACCTCCTGCTCACCAGTGGCGTTCCTGGCTAGCTTTGGAGGCAATACTTATAAATACTTATAAGACAAAAATACTTATAAGACAAAAGATAATTATCTGTATAGGCTCTTCAGAGTAATATTTTTTTAAAGATCTCGAAACGCCATGAAAGACAAAATGAAAGATTAAATGCACAATTATTGGTACAGCAATTCCAACTTGTCGCTAAAAGCTTCAGCTTCCCAGCATGTACTGAGAATAACATTGGAAAATGTTGAAACTTTATTGGTTTGTTCTACTGTAGCATTTGAATTCAGCTGATATTTCAGTATCTTTTTCGATTACAGCAAAATCATTGATGTGGAAAATTATCTGTAATTAAAACAGGATTAAAGATTGTATAGAAACTGTTTTCGCGCCAAATCCTGTGGAATTTCATTCAAAGACTATTGAAGAGTTGTCTGGTGCGAGTCAATAAGTCCTTTCAACTAATGGTAAATACATTATTGAATAAAATGTAATTTGATATGATTGTTCGAAGAATAAAGATGTTAAACAAAATCGGATTTTTATTAATATCTAAAATGAGATAAAGACTTATCCTTGATATTTTTGTGATGTCAACATTCGATATCAGCAACAAAGAAAATGGACAGCACGATTTCGTCGAAAAGTAAATAATGACATCATGGAAATGTTAACATTCCGCACAACTTCAAACAAAAGATTAGGCCGGAAAGACTTTACAAATTTCAAACGATAACAGTACTAGCTGCTCTTGTTTCCTCATAAGAAAAAAGGTTAATATTACGATTGTTACGTCGGAATTATGTGAAATAATACAAAACAACGTAATAGTATAAAAGTAGGTGTATTGACAGGAAAGAAAAGTATTTACAAGAGGTGAGGATTAGTAGAATACAGAACAAAGCAATAAGTAAACAGTATCGTAGTGGTGCAGTGGATATCGGCTCGGAACGAGAATTCGGGGAGCCGAGTTCAAATTCCAGTTGAATTCATTGTATTCACTTACGCGCAAATACCCTTGGGAAAGGTATTAATCCGTCACATCCTTCCAGTTATGGGTTAAATAACAGGACAGATTGGGTTCTATAGTATTAGCTGGCAACCAATCTACCGCAGAAAGCAATGGCAACCTACTGCGGGATAATCTTCTGCCCAGTCAGTCATGTCTCTTTCGAGACATGATCGCCCAAGCGTGTATCATGTATGACACGTAACTGACTGATCGTCGTAGAGACGTGATAGATTGACTAGGAGAACACTTCTGGTGCAATACCGGAAATACCCGATGGACTCGCTCACTCGACTTCATTCCTCAAGGTATAATCACTACTACTTTATATTGTGATTCGAATAGTCCATTTCCATGGAAATGTGGAGAGCGCCCCAACAACCATAATCGTTATTACTTAGTAATTTTTTGTAGGCTATATATAGAAAAACATGTACAAAAACATAACTTCTCTGAGGCGTCAGTAACAAACAGAAGATTCTGTTTTGTTAAAAAAGAAACAAAACAAAGAAACAGAATAAACAAACAAAAAAAAGAAACAAAAAAAAAACAATGAATCGAGGTGGAATGTTCTCTTGCAAACGGTTCCGTTCGTGTGGAATCACGAAAGTGATTGATGAACAATATAAGTTTTCAATTTTTTTTCTATGAGCGACGTGTTCGGTATCTTTCCGACCGACTTACAGTCCGCCATAACCGAAAGGGTTTCTTTTCAAATATCTTTTCTGTGATTTTTTTCATTTGCCATTTCTTTTTTTTTTTTTTGTCTTTCAATTACTGTTTGCTTTACGATTGATTCCTTCTTGTTTTAACACACACTATTTTTTTTTCTCGGTGGGATTTTAGGGAGATTTCTGTTTTTCTACCACCTTATTGACTTTTATTTTATGCTTAATGCTTCTCTCTTTCTTGTTCCATTTTGCTGAAATAACCCTTCCAATATTTTCACTTTTTCGAAATAAACCCCACTCACCGTCATTCCGTCTCTATTCCATTCTTACCTTGTTTATTTACGTCACACTCGTTCGTTGTGTTCCTTCATCTCTTTTTTTTTTCTTAGTTTATAATTTTTCCCTTCCACTTTTTTTTCTGTTTGTTGAAGTATTCGTATTTCATCAACAGAAGACTTGCAAAAACCAGTCGGCTATGAATACAAGTAGTGGATTATAAGATTGCGTATTACAAGAGCCGTCTACGTTGGTTCATATTAGTACTTGCTGAAGATATAAGCCGTTAAAATAGGCTTACGCTTCGCTGCTATCTTATAAGCCAACAAGATATTGAGGAACTTTATTAATGTTGTCCATCTTTGCGACGACTGGTTATCATTGCCAATATCGACAGAAACACGCAAGTAATACCAATTTGCTTCAGTTTTGGTTAATTTGTTCTGAATTCCATAAAAATAGGATTTATGTGCGTTGTGGTGCAGTGGATATCGGCTCAGAACGAGAAATCGGGGAACCGAGTTCAAATTCCAGGTGAATTCATTGCATTCACTTACGCGCAAATGCCCTTGGGAAAAGTATTAATCCGTCTCTTCCTTCCAGTTAAGGGTTAAATAACAAGACAGATTGGGTTCTATAGCCTTGGCTGGCAACCAATCTACCATAGAAAGCAATGGCAACCTACTGCGGGATAATCTTCTGCCCAGTCAGTCATGTCTCTTTCGAGACATGATCGTCCAAGCGTATTTCACGTATGGCACTTAACTGACTGACTAAATGTTGCATTTAGGTAAGGCAGTTTATTTATTTATTTTTTAAAATCATTTCACCAATTTAAGGCGGTACCGCCACTGATGCGAAGGGGGTTACATAAGAGTAAAAGTTTAGATAAGAGAAGAGTAAAGAGAAAGACGAAGCATTTACAGGGGGCGTCACAGAAAGGGCAAGAGAAGGATGGGAACACAGGTATTAATACAGTTGCAAAGGTAGAGAGAAATGAAAAGAACATGATATACGGGGTGATGTAGAAAGGACTGAAATCAAGTGGATAAGAGATGGGTATTGGCATTGCATTTCAATTCCTGGAGGTTGTAGCCGCCAGGAAAGCAAATATATGGAAGGGAGATCCACAGGCGGGAAATCCGAGAAAAGAAGCTGATGGAGTAGAATCGTCGGCTGCATTTGGTTGATCTAACTGTAAATGGGTGGGACCTTGTTAGCAGTTTGGTTGCATGAGTAAATTCTTGTGGCGGGGGCAACAGTGACTAAGTTCGTCGGAGCAGAAATCATGACAATATTTGTAGAATAAACAGCGGGAAGCCACATTCCGCCGGTGAGATGAACAGCAGGAGCGCTTGACCATATATGGCAGCTGTATTCCATCATGTCAGATATAATTTTGTTTAACTGCTATCGGTAGGAAGGCTAAAATTATCATGATTTCTTTTCGAGAATGTTCAAACTCTACTGCTATTTGACTTAACCCACATCTGACGTCATATGTCAGCAATAAAATAAAACGCAATATGAGTTTTATATAAGCAATTTAAGCCTCTGCTACCATAGTACACCTGCCTCAGACATCCTAGGTCAACATAACAAAATAAGAAGTAATATGGGTTATTGGTTGGAAGGTAAGCCTATACTACCATAACACTAACATCTGCTTCTAACATCATGAGCCAATAGGCAGTGCTACTGTAGCTTCTCAAGCAAGCTAGGTTTTCCAGATTTAAGTTGCAAGACCTACACTTTACCTGTTTTAAATTTAGAGTTGCCATGCACAGAGACTGGTTTCAATCAAAATTAAAGACTCCGCTCAGCTCTGCGATTGAATCGAAAGAAATTCGTCTTAAAATATCTGTAGAACATCCGAAAAAATCCTCCTCAAGTTTATGGCCAATATTATATATCCGCCATATCCTCTTAATCCTCACTTAGCCTTTTTTGGTCCCATCAAGCGCATCGATATTACGCTATATTGAATGGTTCTTAGGCTTGTGCCAATTGCCATGTTTACAACCGCTGCTATACGCCGATATGCTTCCAACTGAAATAGGTGTATATTAAAAAAATACACTCACTCATACGTAGAGAGACATTGTAGCCGACGTTTCTCGCTCTCGAAACAAAAATGAATTGACGTTGTTATTGAAAAAATATCTGAATGTTTTTGTAATCATTCTTGTTAATATCAGAGACATCGTCGCTTAGCAACGTCGTCAACTTGTTGCTAATATCGTGAAAAGCAATTTCATTCGGAGATTTCTTTTTTTCTTTTTATTTATCTATCTATATATATATTGGCTTCATTTTTTCTGGAGAGTGATTGGCGCGTACGGACGTGCAATTAGGATGTACGCGGTTTTTCGGTAACAAGTGGTGCGTGTCTGTCTGGTTGATTGTGATAAGAGATATTGAGTCACAGACAAACAAGATGAACGTTAAATGGGGCGTGACAGGGAGAAAAGAGAAGAGAAATGTGAAAGGGAACGCAGGGGAAAGAGAGAACAGGAAAAGGAAGGGGAAAAGTTGAGAGAGAGTGGAAACAGAAAAGTGGAGGAGGAGGAGGAGGAGGAGAATAGGTACAGAAAAGAATAGGGAAATAATTAAGCAACAAAGAAAGAAAGAAAGAAAGAAAGAAAGAAAAATTAAAGAGACAAGTAAAACAAGAAAAGATTAAAAAGCAAAGAAAGAAAGAAAGAAAGAGAGAAAATAAGAAAGAAAGAAAAGAAATAAAGAAAAGAAAGAAAGAAAGAAAGAAAATAGGAAAGAAATAAAGAAAAGAAAGAAAGAAAGAAAATTAAAGAGACAAGTAAAACAACAACAAAAGATTTGAAAGCAAAAAAAAAAGAAAAAAGAAAAAGAAATTAAAAAAACATAAAACAACAGCAAAAGATTGAAAATCTAAGCAAGAAAGAAAGAAAAAAGAAAGAAAGAAAGAATTAAAAAGACAAGTAAAACAACAACAAAAAATTGGAAAGCAAAGAAAGACAAAAAAAGAAAGAAAATTAAAGAGACAAGTAAAACAACAGCAAAAGATTGGAAAGCAAAAAAAGAAAGAAAGAAAAAAAAGAAAGAAAGAAAGAAGGCGAACCTTGGTAGAGAAAGGATCAGAACAAGAAAAATATGAAAGGGAGAAAAGAGAGAAAGGTGAAGTAGCAGAGAAAATGAAAGAAAGAAACAAAAAAACTAAGAGAGGTTAGAAAAGTAAAAGTTGTTTGAGGAAAGGAAAGGAAAGGAAAGGAAAGGAAATGAGAGAAGAGTTAAAAAAAAAAGAAGAAAAAGGGAGAAAACAGAGAAAGAAAGGGAAGGTGAATAGAAAAAGAAGAGGATTGGAAAATGACGAAACGGCAGAGAAAAGAAAGAAAGAAAGAAAGAAAATCTAAGAATGTGTATCATAAGAGAATGAATAAAAAAGAGAAAAAAGAATGTGTTTAAATGAGTTAATTCTTGAACATAAAAAAACAGAAAGAAAAACAAAGAAACAAAAAGAGAAATAAAAAGACGGATTAAAAGAATGAGTGGGAAAGAGCGAGTGAGAGGAAAAAGAATGAATTATATAAAAGTGATACGTGGTGAAGAAAGAAAGAAAGAAAGAAAGAAAGAAAGAGAAAAGGGAAAAGCTAGAAAAGTGAAAAAGGGTTGAGAAAAAAAAGAAGGGAATAGAAAAAGGCAAAACGAGATTAAAAATGATAACCAAATCCAGAGTATTTTCAGTCATGTGTGTGAAGTACCCTCCTTGGTTTACCTCCACTACTTCCGACATGTGGCAACATTGGGCAATGTGGGGTCAGCGTACTGGGTCAGATCGTTCGGCAGTCTTGTCTTCGGCAGTCCTCTTGTCTATTTCTACTGTTTTGATGTCCACTGTGCAAGAAGTCTTGAGTAAAAAAGGAAACCAAAAATAAATAATGTGAGGAAAAAAAAACAGGAAAGAATTAGTGGAAGAAAAGAGAAAAAAAGAAAAGAAAAAAAGAAAAATGAAAGAAAAAAAAGGTAAAAAAAGGCGAGACTTCCTTAAAGAAAGCATCAAAACAGGAAAAAGAGAAAAGAGATAAATAATGTGAAGTAGAAGCGAAAAAGAAAGAAAGAACTAGAGAATAAAAGAGAGAAAAAAGGAAATGTGTAAAAGAAAGAAAGAAAGAACGAAAGAAAGAAAGAAAGAAAGAGAAACGGAAAAATCTAAGTAGGAGTAAAATAAAAGAATAAGTACAAAAAGAGAATGAATGGTAAAGGAAAGTGTTAAATAAAAAAGAAGGAAAGAAATAAAGAAAGAAAAAGAGAAATAACTATAAAAACTAAAAAGCAGATGAAAAAAAGAGCTGCAAAGAGAGAATGAGTGACAAAAGAGAGAATTATATTAAACATGAAAAGTGTTGAAGAAAGAAAGAAAGAAATAAAGAAAAAAGAAAGAAAGAAAGAAGTACGTAAGAGTTAAGAAGAACGTGAAGGAAAACTAATGAGTGGGAAAGAGAAAAATGAATGTAAAAATGAAAAGTTTTCACGAAAGAGTATAGTAAACGAACGAAGAAAAGAAAGAAAGAAAAATCCATGAAAGAGAAGAATGTAAAAACAATTAGCGAAGTAATTAATTTTTGAAACTGAAAGAAACGGAAAATATAAATTAGGCAAAGTAGAAGAAAGTGAAGGGATTGGTAGAAAAAGAAAAAGAAAAAAGAAGAAACTGGTAGAATCATTGCAAGAAGAAGAAGAAGAAAAATGATGTCAATGAATCAGTGCAAAAGAAGAAAAAAGTGAAGTGGTTGGTACAAGAATAATAAGAAGAAGAAAGTAAAGGAATCGGTGCTAGAAGAAGAAGAAGATGAAAGTGAAAAAATCGGTGAAGAAGAAGAAGAAGAAGAAGAAGAAGACAGTAAAGGAATCAGTGCTAGAAGAAGAAGATGAAAGTGAAAAAATCGGTGTAAAAGAAGAAGAAGAAGAAGGAAGGAAGAAGAAGAAGAAGAAAAAGTAAAGGAATCAGTGCTAGAAGAAGAAGATGAAAGTGAAAAATCGGTGTAAAAAAGAAGAAGAAGAAGAAGAAAGTAAAGGAATCAGTGCTAGAAGAAGAAGATGAAAGTGAAAAAATCGGTGTAAAAGAAGAAGAAGAAGAGGAAGAAGAAGAAGAAGAAAGTAAAGAAATCAGTGCTAGAAGAAGAAGATGAAAGTGAAAAATCGGTGTAAAAAAGAAGAAGAAGAAGAAGAAGAAAGTAAAGGAAACAGTGCTAGAAGAAGAAGAAGATGAAAGTGAAAAAATCGGTGCAAAAGAAGAAGAAGAAAAAGACAGTAAAGGAATCAGTGCCAGAAGAAGAAGAAGAAGATGAAAGTGAAAAAATCGGTATAGAAGAAGAAGAAGAAAGTAAAGGAATCAGTGCTAGAAGAAGAAGATGAAAGTGAAAAAATCGGTGTAAAAGAAGAAGAAGAGGAAGAAGAAGAAGAAGAAAGTAATGGAATCAGTGCTAGAAGAAGAAGATGAAAGTGAAAAAATCGGTGTAAAAAAGAAGAAGAAGAAGAAGAAGAAAGTAAAGGAATCAGTGCTAGAAGAAGAAGATGAGAGTGAAACAATCGGTGTAAAAAAGAAGAAGAAGAAGAAACTGATTGAATCGTTTCAAGAAGAAGAAAAATAAAGTAATCAAGGCAAGAAGAAGTAGAAGAAAATGAAGTGGTTGGAAGAAGAAGAAAAAGAAAAAGAAGAAGAAGAAAGTAAAGGAATCAGTGTAAGAAAATGAAGAAGAAAGTGAAATAGTTGGTACAATAAGAAGAAGAAAAAAAAGAAATAGAAGAAAAAGAAAAAGAAGATGAAAGTGAAAAAATCGGTGTAAAAGAAGAAGAAGAAGAAGAAGACAGTAAAGGAATCAGTGCTAGAAGAAGAAGATGAAAGTGAAAAAATCGGTGTAAAAGAAGAAGAAGAAGAAGAGGAAGGAGAAGAAGAAGAAGAAAGTAAAGGAATCAGTGCTAGAAGAAGAAGATGAAAGTGAAAAAATCGGTGTAAAAGAAGAAGAAGAAGAAGAGGAAGATGAAGAAGAAGAAGAAAGTAAAGGAATCAGTGCTAGAAGAAGAAGAAGATGAAAGTGAAACAATCGGTGTAAAAGAAGAAGAAGAAGACAGTAAAGGAATCAGTGCTAGAAGAAGACGAAGATGAAAGTGAAACAATCAGTGTAAAAAAGAAGAAGAAGAAGAAACTGATTGAATCGTTTCAAGAAGAAGAAAAATAAAGTAATCAAGGCAAGAAGAAGTAGAAGAAAATGAAGTGGTTGGAAGAAGAAGAAGAAGAAGAAGAAGAAAAAGAAGAAGAAGAAGAAGAAGAAAGTAAAGGAATCAGTGTAAGAAAAAGAAGAAGAAAGTGAAATAGTTGGTACAATAAGAAGAAGAAAAAAAGAAATAGAAGAAAAAGAAAAAGAAGCTGAATGTGAAAGAATCGGTGCAAGAAGAAGAGAAGAAGAATAGATCAAAGGAATCGGTGCAGGAAGAAGAAGAAGAAGAAGGTTAAGAGATTAGTACACGAAGAAAGAAGTAGAAGAAGAAATTGAACAAATTAGCACATAAAAAAAAGAAAAAGAAAAAGACGAAGAAGATGAAAGAGAAATTAGAAAGATAGAAAGAATAGAGCGAAGAAGAAATAAAATGAATTGAAGTGCGAGAATACTAACAAAATAAAAAAGGAAATATTTTAAGGAAAAGAAATATATACACATTCTCCGAAATCTGACACCGACGTATTGAATGTTTTCATTATTCTAAATTGCCTAACCAATATTAATACCCGCATTCATGTCATCCAAAATTAATGTCCGAAATTTCGTATCGATATCTTGCTATCAGATCATTCCGAAAGAAAACTGATGGCGATAGATTGAAAAAGTTTGCTCTACTAAAATATTAAAACATAAGAATACATCCTATCATACCAACCTACAATAATCTCAGATAACGACAGTCATATTTTGAATTATTTAACAGTTTCAAAATGTTTAGAAACAGAAAAGGAATTCCGTAAAATAAGGAAACTACAAGACCTCCTACAGAAGGTAGCTAAAGAGAGAGACAAGAAAGGACTACAAATAAACTGCAAGAAAACCGAATGCATGGTCATCAGTAAAAAAAGCAGCCCAATATGCCAAATACATGTGGAGGATACTAAAATCAAGCAGGTACAAAAATTTAAATACCTGGGAAGCGTTATAACAGAAGACGGAAAGTGCGACACAGAGATCCGAAGTCGAATTGGCATGGCGAAGGAAGCATTCCAGAAGTTGAGTAAAGTATTAAGAAACAGGACTATTTCGCTAGAAGCAAAGAAGAGAGTACTGGATTGCTATGTTTTTTTTTTGTTTTTTTTTTTTAATCATATCACCCCGAGTAAGGCGGTAACGCCACTGATGTGCAGGGGGCTACGTAAGAGTGGAAAGATTGGAAAAGAGAAAGCCGGAAATCACATCCTAAACAGGGAACAAGGGATGAGCCACTACACCTGTACAATAGACGTGGGTGGAATATGAACCGGGCGATAGTTTAGTCTATCTAATGGTGTGATGTCAGTTCTTCAATATGGCAGTGAATGCTGGACTATCATCGAAGATGAAGAAAAAACTTGAAGCAGCTGAAATGTAGTTCTACAGAAGGATGCTGCGGATATCATGGATCGAGCATGTGAGCAATGATGAGGTTTTAGAAAGGATGGAAACAAAAAGGAAATTAATACTAAGGAAGAGGCAGATGCAATGAGGTAGGAGGGCTTGGCGAACCTGATACTAACAGGCCAGATACGGGGAAAAAGAGACTAGGGAAAGAAACGGATGGCATATTTGAAGGATCTAATCAGGTGGATGATGGAATGAGTGTTGCGTGGTGTAACAGGAGAAAACATACTAAGAGCCACCAGGGATAGGGAGACGTGGAAAGCCATGATCATCTACGCCCTGAAAGGACCGGGAACATAGATAGGGGCCTATGCAGATACAAAGGGGCGTATGACAAGGACGTGTCTTCTCCTCAGATTTATCCTAAAATAATTAAAAGTCCTATCAGGATTTATTATTGGCAGCCAGGGCCGTAGCTGATGCTAAAAAACACCGGGCACAGAGAAAATTGCCCGGATTTATAATTTTAATAATGTGATGACGTCATCAGTGTCATCCATTTCCAGAAACTATGATTTTTGCGGATTTTTTGGCTATTCCAATGGAAATTAGGCACAGAACGTGAACGAAAGCAGGAAATCCGGTTCTGACTTTCTGAGTATAACCAGTCTTTTCTCCCAAAATTAATAAATAAACAAACAGATTTTTACTGCGTTCATTCGGATGTTTTCTTCGTTTTTTTGTTTTCTTTCTTTCTTTCTTTCTTTCTTTCTTTCTTCGTGAATTGTTTAGTTTGATTTCTGACGAAGACATTTTCCTTGCCTAGATTTTCACTATGATTGCACGGATCGGCCCGGGACCCGTTCCCCGTGTACCCGGTAATCAGATACGGCCATGTTGGCAGCCACAATATGAAATATGGAGATGTATCAGCAAACTAAAAAAAAAAAAAGGGAACAATATGAACTGCTACATAATGTCGTAAAAGAAAGGTGAAAAGAACAAACAAACCATCAATTAGATTAATTACATTGTTCGAATTGTTGTTCTCATTTTTACTGCCATGTTTACGACGTTTCAGGCGTTTTAAGCCCCGGCCTTCTTCAGGAGATAGAAATTTCGAACCTAACCCTTCATTTCGATCACTAGGGTATATCATTCTCTTTCCATATGAGATGCCACTTCCGGTAGCCATGTAATTATCTCCCTTTATGTCAACTTTCTAAGTTATTTGTTCACCACTGCTGTGGCCTCGTATTGAACTCACAACTCTTTGGGTCAAGTCACCTGAACTAACCAACGTCTATATTTATTGGGTCATGTGTCCTTGAGGAACGTCGTAAACATCGCGTTAAAGATGAAGAAAACAGTTTGAAACGCCGTAAACATAGCAATAAAGATAAGGACAACAGTCCGAACCATGTAAATATTCTAAATACAATCTTATCTCAAAGTATAGGCAAACCATTAATTGTATGAATGTATGTAGGCCAGCAAAAGTAACAGCCGAGGATGCGAGCTACTAACTGGGGGCAATTGAGTACCGGTTCAACCAAACAGCGGTTCGTTGGAAGAAGCCGCGCTGGTGGAATTTATATTTCACCGATAGAATATGAGAAGAATGAGGGTGGTTCGTAACAATGTGCATGGCATAGCGGGTGTTAGCCGTGAACCGGAGGAACTATGGAATGTAGTTCGCCTGAACACTTTCTATGGAAATAAGGATAGAGCACCAAGTAGCACCCTACAAGCCATTTCTCTGGGAAGCGGGTTGTAGGGTGGAAAATAATACGTCACCCACAAGGACCCAGAGACGTGTTTGGATTCCATCGAAACTAAAATCCGAATATATAAAAAGGGTAGCCCCTTGCTTTATTTAAAGGAAAACAATATCCCACCAAAACAAAAATGCGAAATTATAAAAAGGACAGCCCCTTTCTTTATTAAAAGAAATTAATATCCCCACCAAAACTAAAATGAGGAATTATAAAAAAAGACAGCCCTTTGTTTTATTAAAAGAAAATAATATCCCCACCAAAATTAAAATGAGAAATTATAAAAAGGGCAGCCCCTTGCTTTATTAAAAGAAATTAATATCCCCACCAAAACTAAAATGATTAATTATAAAAAGGGCAGCCCCTTGCTTTATTAAAAGAAATTAATATCTCCACCAAAACTAAAATGAGGAATTATAAAAAAAGACAGCCCTTTGTTTTATTAAAAGAAAATAATATCCCCACCAAAACTAAAATGAGAAATTATAAAAAGGGCAGCCCCTTGCTTTATTAAAAGAAATTAATATCCCCACCAAAACTAAAATGAGGAATTATAAAAAAAGACAGCCCTTTGTTTTATTAAAAGAAAATAATATCCCCACCAAAACTAAAATGAGAAATTATAAAAAGGGCAGCCCTTTGCTTTATTAAAAGAAATTAATATCCCCACCAAAACTAAAATGAGAAATTATAAAAAGGGCAGCCCCTTGCTTTATTAAAAGAAATTAATATCCCCACCAAAACTAAAATGAGGAATTATAAAAAAAGACAGCCCTTTGTTTTATTAAAAGAAAATAATATCCCCACCAAAACTAAAATGAGAAATTATAAAAAGGGCAGCCCTTTGCTTTATTAAAAGAAATTAATATCCCCACCAAAACTAAAATGAGAAATTATAAAAAGGGCAGCCCCTTGCTTTATTAAAAGAAAATAATATCCCCACCAAAACTAAAATGAGAAATTATAAAAATGACAGCCCCTTGCTTTATTAAAAGAAATTAATATCCCCACCAAAATTAAAATGAGAAATCATAAAAAGGGCAGCACCTTGCTCTATTAAGATTAAAAACGTTAAACTGTACTTAAAGGAAAAATTCATAATACTTTTAAAAACCAAAATAATATTTAATATAGGCAAACAGAAATATGAGTAAATGTAGCCATATAAGTAAATATTTCTTTTTCCTGTCAAAGCCCAAATAAAAAATAAAAAATATGATAAAATCAAATAAACATCAATGATTAAAGAAATATTATTAAATAAAAGATTAAAAATCACGAATAGCAATAAATAGACAAATAAATTAATATATATATATATATATATATATATATATATATATATATAAACTTAACATTCCATAATTAATACGGGGCAACTCCTGCCCATATATGTCTGCCGTACTGCATTTTCGAATCTGGTTCTTGTAAAAGAATAGGATAGTGGAAGTCTGTTTATTACAGTACAGAGATTATAAACAATAAGCTAATTATACAGATACTACCATGGTAGAGGTATAAAGTAAGAGGCACAGTTGATGGAGATATGTTGAAAAGATAACGGTTAACTCTAGACTTGAACATGTCAAGATTGTAGCGATTAAGGTTCCTCTAGAGAGTTGGTCCCACAAAGCAGCGATTCATGTGAAGAAGTGAAATTTATATCTCACTTTTGGAATACAAAGGGAACGAGCGTGGTACAAAACTTTCCATGGAAATGGCGTTATAGCAACGAGCAGCTTGCGACGTCTATGAGGAATGGAATGAGCGTGGTTCGCTACAATGTGCTTGACGTTGCGGTTCTTAGACGTGGGGGTTAGAACTAGAGGAACTAAAGAATGTAGTTCATGGGAACACTTTCCATGAAAATGGCGATAAGGCAACAAGCGGCTTGTGACGTCTTTGAGGAAGAGAATGAGAATGGTTCGCTATAATGTGCGCAATACGGTTGATTTTAGCCGTGAAGGTTATCACTGGTAGAACGAACGAATGTAGTTCACGTGAACACTTTCCATGGAAATAGCGATAGAGCTGCGAGAGGATTAGTGAACTTTTGTCTGAGGGAAATGCTTTGTTGGTTGGTTGTTTTGTTTTTATGGCATATCAACCGCGGCGGGTCATTTGTTGCCAACTAAATTTCATTTTATTTATTGCTGGTTATACCTTTTTCTTTCAACAAATTATTGTTGTTTTTATATAAGTCTTGTGTTTAGTAATACATTTTTCTTTTCGAGCATCAAGATTCATTGGGATTTGTTTTTTAATGGCAGGGTCCCCAAGTCCTACCTTTGTTATTTAACCCATAACTGGAGGGAAGAGTACCAGTGTTTAACTGAATGCAGGGCATTCAACTGGAATTCGAACTCAGCTCAAAGATTTCTCTTTCCGAGCCGATAACCACTGCAACACAACGCACAGCCGTCACTAAACGCATACAGCACCTGGTATTCCCAAGCGGTCACCCATCTTAGTACTGACCAGACTCAACGTAGCTTAGCTTCGGTGATCGAATGAGAACCGGTGTATTCAACGTGATAGGCCGTAAGCCGAAATAGTTTCTAGAGTGGAAAATAATTCATTACCCTCAAGGACGTGGAGACGTTTTAAAATCTATCAAGACTGGAAAGTAAAGACTCCCACCCATACATATCAGCAGTGTTCCATTATGGCTTTAGTAAAGGTAAAATATAGCAGTGGAGATCAATTTAAAATGGTTTATTGCTAGTACATCTGAGGTCAAGTTGCTCAATTTAGATTCTTAATAATCCAAAATTGTTTGTCATCCTGTGTAGTTCTAAAAAATCCAAAACGAAAACAGTATCCGCACCAAAACTAAAATGAGAAATTATAAATAGACAACCCCTTGCTATATTAAAACAAAATAATACCCACACCAAAACTAAAATAAGAAATTATAAAAACGATAGCCCCTTGCTTTATTAGAAGAAAATAATAACCTCACCAAAACTAAATTGAGAAATTATAAAAAAGACAGCCCCTTGCTATATCAAAAGAAAATAATATCCACACCAAAACTAAATTGAGAAATTATAAAAAAGACAGCCCCTTGCTATATCAAAAGAAAATAATATCCACACCAAAACTAAAATAAGAAATTATATAAAAAAGATAGCCCCTTGCTTTATTAGAAGAAAATAATATCCACACCAAAACTTAAATGAGAAAATATAAAAAAGACAGACCCTTGCTTTATTAAAAGAAAATAATATCCTCACCAAAACTAAAATGAGAAATTAAAAAACGGGCAGCCCTTTGCTTTATTAAAAGAAACAATATCCCCACCAAAACTAAAATGAGAAATTATAAAACGGGCAGCTCCTTGCTTTATTAAAAGAAAACAATATCCCCACCAAAACTAAAATGAGAAATTATAAAACGGGCAGCTCCTTGCTTTATTAAAAGAAAACAATATCCCCACCAAAACTAAAATGAGAAATTATAAAACGGGCAGCTCCTTGCTTTATTAAAAGAAAACAATATCCCCACCAAAACTAAAATGAGAAATTATAAAACGGGCAGCTCCTTGCTTTATTAAAAGAAAACAATATCCCCACCAAAACTAAAATGAGAAATTATAAAACGAGCAGCTCCTTGCTTTATTAAAAGAAAACAATATCCCCACCAAAACTAAAATGAGAAATTATAAAACGGCCAGCTCCTTGCTTTATTAAAAGAAAACAATATCCCCATCAAAACTAAAATGAGAAATTATAAAACGGGCAGCTCCTTGCTTTATTAAAAGAAAACAATATCCCCACCAAAACAAAAATGATAAATTATAAAACGGGCAGCTCCTTGCTTTATTAAAAGAAAACAATATCCCCATCAAAACTAAAATGATAAATTATAAAACGGGCAGCTCCTTGCTTTATTAAAAGAAAACAATATCCCCACCAAAACTAAAATGAGAAATTATAAAACAGGCAGCTCCTTGCTTTATTAAAAGAAAACAATATCCCCACCAAAACTAAAATGAGAAATTATAAAACGGGCAGCTCCTTGCTTTATTAAAAGAAAACAATATCCCCACCAAAACTAAAATGAGAAATTATAAAACGAGCAGCTCCTTGCTTTATTAAAAGAAAACAATATCCCCACCAAAACAAAAATGAGAAATTATAAAACGGGCAGCTCCTTGCTTTATTAAAAGAAAACAATATCCCCACCAAAACAAAAATGAGAAATTATAAAACGGCCAGCTCCTTGCTTTATTAAAAGAAAACAATATCCCCACCAAAACAAAAATGAGAAATTATAAAACGGCCAGCTCCTTGCTTTATTAAAAGAAAACAATATCCCCACCAAAACAAAAATGAGAAATTATAAAACGGCCAGCTCCTTGCTTTATTAAAAGAAAACAATATCCCCACCAAAACAAAAATGAGAAATTATAAAACGGGCAGCTCCTTGCTTTATTAAAAGAAAATATATATATTTTCTAGTAGTAGGTTGCATTAGTTTTTGCGGTAGACTGTTTGCCAACCAAGGCTACAAAACATAATCTGGAAAGAGAAGAAACAGGTTATTACCTTTCCTATATGAATCTACCTGCAAGTGAATGCAACGAATTCGACTCTTCAATTCCTCGTTCCGAGACAATATCCACTGTAGCACATCACGCATCTCCCTTTGAAGTCAACACCCAGACAAAAGCAACTAAACACAAATGAAACCATATCTAAATGATAGCATATAAACAAATATTTCCTTTAGGAAAGAAATTAATACTGAGCATCAGGAAGAGACACCTAAAGTTACTGGGACATGCAATGAGGAAGGAGGACTTGGAGAACCTGATACTAACAGGCCAAATAGAGGGAAAAAGAGACAGGGAAAAGCAGCGAATAACATATTTGAAGGACCTAAGCAGGTGGATGACAGAACGTGGGTTGGATGCTGCAACAGGAGAAAGCGTGCTAAGAGCCACCAGGGATAGGGAGATGTGGAAAGCCATGATCGCCTACTTCCTGAAAGGACATGGTACATAAAAGAAGAAAGAACGAAACATTAATTAAATATAAATCTGTTCGCATGTACTTATGCGTGTATACTTGTATGCATGTCCTTATATATACATATACATATATACTCTAAATCTAAACTTATTTATAGATGGAAATTTGTCTGTGTGTGTGTGTCTGTGTGTGTGTGTATCCGTTACCTATAGACTCCAAAACGGTTGAACCGATTTTCTTGAAAATTTACACAGTTGTACTATAAGCGTCTGCGAGTGTTCTTAGCTAGGTTCCCCCGATAAATATCGAAAATCGATAATCGAAAAAGTCGGGTTATAGAAGGAGTGGTCCTTTTTAATCAAATTTGGTACACTCATAGACAAAGATATAAGAAACGATATTCAGAATTTTCAAGGTTGGACTTCTTACAATCGTGCAGAAAATCGATAATATATATATATATATGTAAAAGGCAAGATGTTTGTGTGTGTGCCTGTTTATTTGCCTGTATGTCTGTATTTTTTTCAGAACTTTTATTTTTGTTTTTGCTTCGGGTTTGGCTCTAAGTAGGTATAATTGTAGTTCTTAGTCTCAGCCATGATACCATTTATTCAGCGAACATATGTAGCCTTCAAAATTCAGTTTACGATGAAAAAAACTTATTTCATGTCGATACCAGGAAATCAAAATTTGACTTACATCCATTGATTTTTCTTTCAGTCTATGGTTTCTTTTAATTGGAAACAACTATTGCATTTTAGTCTTTCGTGCCAACGTCCAAAGAGTCTTAGCTCCAGGACCATGGATTAGTTTTAAAGCTTCATTACACCCGAGGAACGCCGGACTATACTGCTAGTTTTAGATAAACTGCCGAGACAGGAGATCTGAGTCGAAAAAGGGTTAACATTTCCGCATTTCCGATCAACTATTTCGAACAGGGTTAAGACGTTTTCTTTATTTTAAACTATGTGAAATAACAAAAATCCATTATTCCGATTTAGCCCGCTTGAAAATTAGAGATTTTTTATTTGAAACAAATTGAGTTAAACAAATACCAAGGTTTCATTTTTAGATTTCAACTGCATCGAACAGGCTAATCTAATATTATGTGGTCTAAACAAATTAAACAATGTGAATGTTGCATTCCTGCTGACTACGTACAAATACGGACAAACGAAAGCATTCAATCTGCTCTCTTTAGACTAAACTATCGCCCGTTTCACACTCCACCCACGTCTATTGAACAGGTGTAGAGGCTCATGCCTTGTTCCCTGTTTAGGATGTGGTTTCCGGCTTTCTCTTTTCCAATCTTTTGACTTTTCTTTTTTTGTTTTTGCAATTGGAATAGATAGAGTAAACTATCGCCCAGTTCACACTCCACCCACGTCTATTGAACAGGTGTAGAGGCTCATCCCTTGTTCCCTGTTTAGGATGTGGTTTCCGGCTTTCTCTTTTCCAATCTTTTCACTTTTCTTTTTTGTTTATTTTTTTTTTCAATTGGAGTAGATAGACTGAACTATCGCCCAGTTCACACTCCACCCACGTCTATTGAACAGGTTTAGAGGCTCAGCCCTTGTTCCCTGTTTAGGATGTGGTTTCCGGCTTTCTCTTTTCCAATCTATTCACTCTTACGTAGCCCCTGCACACCAGTGGCCTTACCGCCTTGCTCGGGGTGACATGATTTAAAAAAAGCCACATCAACATGTCATGTATTAATTTGACCATGAGACGTATACTTAATTGGGCAAGTTATAAATAAGAAATCCTGTCTTCATTCAGCCGTGTCAAGTAACCTCATATGACAGGCGTATCCTTTGATCACGCTATCAATAACCTCTTGAGTCAAACCGCGTGACTACATTTATTGCAGTCATTTGAATTTATCACAGATCCAAAATCTCTTGTAGCGTCAACTAACTCTGCGCCATTCGGTAATCTTGACCAATGAAGTTCTGCTCATTTTCTACTATTTTTTTTTTCTTTTAAGTGTCTTTTGACTTTGGCAGTGACTAAATGTAGCTCTATGCCTGACCCTAAATTTGAAAGAAAGATAGAAAAAAAGAAAATAATTAAAACAGCGGAAAAATGAGAAAAGAAAGAAAAACTAAAAGCTAACAAGATTGAAAGTGAAAAGAAAGAAAGAAAGAAAGAAAGAAAGAAAGAAAGAAAGAAAGAAAGAATAAATGACAAATTATGGCGACAAGAAAGACAGCAAAAATATTGGAAGGCAAAGAAAGAAAGAAAGAAAGAAAGAAAGAAAGAAAGAAAGACAGAAAGAACTACACAATAAGAGAATGGAAGGCAAAAAAAGAGAAGAAGCGTGAAAGAAAGAAAGAAAGAAAGAAAGAAAGAAAGAAAGAAAAAAGAAAGAAAGAAAGAAAATTAAAAAGAAAAGAAAACTACACAATAAAAAGATCGGAAGGCAAAAGAAAAGAAAGAAAGAAATTTTAAAGAGACAGGAAAAACTACAGAAAATTATTAGAAATCAAAGAAAGAAAGAAAGAAAGAAAGAAAGAAAACAAGAAGAACAATTAGGAAGGCATGAAAACAACTTGAAAATTTGGAAGCTTACTAAAAACGCAATAGGAAAAGAAAGAAAAATTATGAAGACAAAAATAAAAAAATGAAAGGAAAGAAAGAAAATTGACAAGAATAAAAATTAACAGTTACATATTACGACGTCGTATGTTAAAAAGGACAAGAGCAAGTGTGACAGAATCCCCCACCCAAAAAACAAAAAACAAAAAAGATCAAATAATAAATGAAGGTAGAAAAAAAGGTGTCTAATTGTTTATGCAAGGATTAGGTTCTGTCGAACACGAAAATAAACACGATACTTTTATCCATTTTATCGACCCCCTCACTTGTCTCAGGCGTCAGAACAACTATCCCATATTTTTTATTTATTTTTCATTTTCTGAGCGTAGAATTACCAATGCCCATAGACACTGGCGATTGCAACTTCGATTTCTCATTTTAAGAATTTTTCCTTTTTTAATATAAAAAATACACAAGCCATTCGCAAAGATATTACACAGTCCCATCGGATTTGCCGGTCTTTTAACGGTTATCAACGCCGGAAGTAAATTGGCGAAACGAGTTAAAAGTTAGTCCGATTGATTCTCTTTCGTTATTCTTTTAAAATGTTTTTATTATATCTTATATCTTTAGGAAAAATATTAATTTATTCCCCTAGCTATGGGTTAAAGAGTAGGAAAACTCGGCTAGCGTGTCTGGAGTGAAGCAGCCAGTGTAGGAGAAAGAAAACTTTGTATTTAGAAACTTCGTGGCTATGGCTCGGTTCACACATTTCTCTGGTCTTTGAAACAGGAGTAAAGGTTTATCACTTATTCCCGGTTTAGGACTAGATTTCCAGTTTTCTACTTCAAATCTATTCTTCTAAAATCTCTACCTGATCACTGATTTTTTTTTTCACTAATTATTTATTTTTCCTTCTCCTTCAACACTAGTAGATAGGTTCGCCTTATGTTCTATTCATGTGCCTCCCAGGTTTTTTTTAACATTTCCTGTGTATGCTTGGGTTTGCGTTTTCTTAAACTCTGTACTTCTAATTTCTGGTTGGCTTAAATAAGTCAGGTGGGATAGAAACTACTTCTGGATAAATTTAAAACATCCACTGTTATTTGAATTTGGTTCGAAAAAGCGGCTGGGACCGAAAAATGCAGTATTACCAATGTATTTGTAAAAATATCTAACTTTTGTTTCCTAATTATAATACTCTGTTAAATGTATATTTTGAATCCAAAAGAATGATCAGATAGATAAGTCCCAAAAACCGGATCCAGTTAATATCAATTTCATTAATATTAAAATAGATCAAGGTGGAGGGATCGATGCAAATATTATATTCTATTTACAGAGCCAAATATAAAATTTACTTCCCCTTTTTACTTCCATAAATTAAATTTTTTTTAATCCAACCCCATTTTATTTTCCTGTGCATGGATGGTTTCTTTGTACTTCTACCGGAATAAAATCATTTAACACATTTGAATTTGAGAAAATAAAATTTTCCTTACGCCGTTGCTAAAAAAGCGAGGATTAGCTCGTAGAAAAGGCTATCCAACGGATTTAAATATCGAAATTTGTGTTTTATTATATATATATATATATATATATATATATATATATATATATATATACTAGCAGTATAGCCCGGCGTTGCTCGAGTGTAATGAAAGCTTTAAAACTAATCCATGGTCCTGGAGCTCAGACTCTTTGGACGTTGGCAAGAAAGACTAAAATGCAATAGTTGTTTCCAGTTAAAGCGAAACCGTAGACTGAAAGAAAAATCAATGGATGTAAGTCAAATTTTGATTTCCTGGTATCGATATCAGATAAGTTCTTTTCATCGTGAAGTTTGAAGTCTAAATAAGTCATCTGAGTAAATGGTATCATGGCTGAGACTAAGAACTACAATTATACCTACTTAGAGCCAAACCCGAGACAAAAACTAAAATAAAAGTTCTGAAAAAATACAGACATACAGGCAGATAAACAGGCACACACACAAACATCTTGCCTTTTATATATATTATCGATTTTTTGCACTATTGTAAGTACTGTAACCTTGAAACATCTGAATATCGTTTCTTATGTCTTTGCCTATGAGTGTATCAAATTTGATTAAAATCGGACCACTCCTTCAATAACTCAATTTTTTCGATATTTATCGGGGGTACCTCGACACAAAACCTAGCTAAGAACACTCGCAGACGCTTATAGTACAACTGTGTAAATTTTCAAGAAAATCGGTTCAGCCGTTTCGGAGTCTATAGGTAATGGACACACACAGAGAAAAAGTTCCATTTATAAATAAGTTTATATTTAGATAGATTTATATATATATACGTAAATGTGTAAACCCTGTCCGAATGTTTTCTTTATCCAAGCGCTTTCGGCTATACGTTTAGCTGTTATCAATTTATGTTCTGAAAAGAACAGATAAAGTTCACATGAAATATTATATAGACACTAAATAATAACTTATCTGTTTTTGAAAGAAACCTGCGCATATATATATATATATATATATTATAGTCATATTCAGACAGATCTGTTTCGCTGTATTACAGCTCATCAGTACGGCTTAGACTCCGGTCGCTTCCTAACCCAGGATCGAAACCCGACCGAATTGGCGTCAGTCGACGATTCTACCCCTAGACCACGAGCGTCCAGTAAAAGTAGGCAGGCTTTTGTGCGCGTATAAACACGCCCAATAGCTCGAGTGCTCCAATGCATTATCGAATGAGCGGTGCGTAAATGGCGGTGTAGCTACTGTTTACAAAATCTACCACTCTTCCAGAGTGCTCAATCAGGGTGTGAGAGCGTATATATATATATATATATATATATATATATATACATATATGTGTGTGTGTGTGTGTGTGTGTGTGTGTGTGTGTGCACAAAATCCTAGTCTTCCCTGCTATTTAACCCATAGCTGGAAGGGGAAGCGACGGAATAATATCTTTCATTTGCGCGTAAGTGAATGCAACGCATTCAAGTGGATTTCGAACTCGGCTCTTCGATTTCGTGTTCCCGGTCGATATCCACCGTAGCACAACGCACATATAGATATATATGATTAAATAAGAAAGAATTAGTAAAATTTTTATTTAAACCTTTAACTAGAGTTCATTATTATTTCAATGTAGCATGATATCGAGGAAGGATAAAGTGTTGTTAGACTTAAATTCCGTCGTCAAATCTATTGTGGGTCATTGCGTTGGTAGTTTCCAATAATGAATTCCTTAATACAATTATTCTCAGTTATTATTTTCATTTTTTTCAAATACGCGTTTCGAATGGGAAAACTCACGCTCTCTTCAGAGTCATCAGTTTGACTAAAAAGATAAAACTATATGTTGAAAATGTAAATCAAATTTACTACCCTAGTTCATCACTTCTAGGCCTGAGACTTGAAAATAGTTTGTGTCTGTGAAGATATTAAAAATTTCAAGGGATTTATGACTAGAGACGTTTCGCGTTTCGTCTATTGAACGGGTGAAGAGGCTCATCCCTTGTTCCCTGTTTAGGATGTGGTTTCTGGCTTTCTCTTTTCCAATCTTCTCACTCTTTTCTTTTTTTTTTCAATTGGAGTAGATAGACTAAACTATCGCCCGGTTCACACTCCACTCACGTCTATTGAACGGGTGAAGAGGCTCATCCCTTGTTCCCTGTTTAGGATGTGGTTTCCGGCTTTCTCTTTTCCAATCTTCTCACTCTTTTCTTCTTTTTTTTTTTCAATTGGAGTAGATAGACTAAACTATCGCCCGGTTCACACTCCACCAACGTCTATTGAACAGGTGAAGAGGCTCATCCCTTGTTCCCTGTTTAGGATGTGGTTTCCGGCTTTCTCTTTTCCAATCTTCTCACTCTTTTCTTTTTTTTTTTCAATTGGAGTAGATAGACTAAACTATCGCCCGGTTCACTCTCCACCCACGTCTATTGAACAGGTGAAGAGGCTCATCGCTTGTTCCTTGTTTAGGATGTGCTTTCCGGCTTTCTCTTTTCCAGTCTTTTCACTCTTACGGAGGCCCCTGCACATCAGTGGCGTTACCGCCTTGATCGGGGTGATATGATTAAATAAATAAATAAATAAAAAGTATTATTCTGCAATAATTAATATAATCATTCTTGTTTGGGTTGCGTTATGTAAATCTGAGTCAATCTTCAATAAATATTGTGAAAATCAACTTATTTTGATATAATTATTTCTCTAGATAGCTATTTAGCAACTTATTGGCAAATATTGAATAAAACTTCATATATTTCGAATTATATAATTTTACGTATATCAATATTTGGTATTACTGTTAGCTATTGATCCCGAAAAAACAATTTTAGAAGTTTACTCGCGGAAATTCTGTTTTCTTTGATAAACGTTAAATTATATATGTTTTTTTGCATATTAATAGGTAGATTTACTATTATTATTATTATTATTATTATTATTATTAATTTTTTATAGATAGATAGAGAGTTAAATTATATATATATATATATATATATATATATATATATATATATATAGAATTCACGTATATATATATAGGAAAAACTGCTGAAATTTGTAAGTTTAAAAATGTATTTTTTGACAGTATTTGTTTATTTCTATTATTAGTTTTTCTATTGTAGTTTTTCCTATACATATTAAGACAGTATACGTGGATCATCACTATGTTTTATATATATATATATATATATATATATTGAACAGACTGAGATAGATAGATAGATAGATAGATAGATAGATAGATAGATAGATAGATAGATAGATAGATAGATCAACAGGTTGACTTTTCGAACGGGATGAACATCAAAATTGTTTGTGTATATTTGATTGTGCATGCGTGCACTTGCGTCTCAATGCATACGTGGTTATAGAAGTTTATCTCTGATTCATGGGGTGTCTTAGCACCCCAGTCCATAATACTTTTTTGTTTTTCACTACTTTCTTTATTACATCTCTACTGGAAACCTTTCAATGTCTTGCTTCTGCTCAAAAGCATATTTTTAAATGCTGAACATTTTTTGTTTGCCTTTCTTTGTTACTTCATCATCAATATCGCATACCTGATCGTTTACTCATCATCACTACCTACCACCGACCGCGACGCATGCCACTAATGCCATCACCACCTACAAGCCCTTGTGGGCGGTTATGGCCATCTGCTACACTGCCCAGTTATCCATCCGTGCAATTCGTTCGTCTTCAAAAGTATCTACATCTGATTTCTCAACGTCTCTTTTGATGTATTACTCTCATATAAATAAATATATATATATATATATATATATATATATATATATATATGTGTGTGTGTGTGTGTGTGTGTGTGTGTGTGTGTTTCTTCTTCTTTTGACCCTTACATTTATCGCGCGCTGACCTGAAGATCATCGGCATGAATGGTCATCTTGATATGGACAAAAAAATGAACGAACGTTTGAGCAAAAACATGTAATCGAAGAATTTGGCCTTTTCTAAAAAAACAAAATATATATATATATATTTTCCGTTTTTGTTACCCTCATTCTTTGCTTATGAAAACCAACAAAAAAATCATTTGCAATATTCTATTCATGTACAACTGTTTCAAGACACCGATTGCTAACCCCATCATTTTATTCTTATGAATCATTAGATCTTTTGATGGTTCCCCTGCCGCTATGACTTCATCATGTGTTGCACGTTACCACAATACATTAAAAAGCTTGTTCTACTAATAACCCACTATACCGAATCTTTAATACAAATCCTATTAAAATTAGTTATTCTTCCAGACATAATATAGATAATATCATTAATTTCCACAACACACATATTTTAAAGATTTTAGGTAGAACTAATATTAAAATTTGTAATAATAACCTCTTTCAATTTTAGGTTCATCAACATTTATTCCTTGGAAAGCAAATGTAAGTCCACCCAAGTGATCTACCAAGCCGACTTCTCTTTCATAAATAACAAAAGTAATTATCAACTTTACACTGGAATTTCACCAGGAGAATTTAAACTGCGATACTACTGCCATAAACACTTCTTTTCCAACCCCAATCTAAAATTACAAACGTATTACTTTAATTTATAGGAAGTCTACTTTTACGGGTCTCTATACTCGTTGGAATTCTTTTTGTCCTAAACAACAAAAAATTAAATTGATTAGAAATTTGACCTACAGGGCGTTAATGATTTGTTCAGATAGCACCTTGAAAAAGGAAGTTTGTTGTTTAACTAGTATCCTTGTGGACCGATAGCTGGAGGCAAGAGATGAATTAATACCTTTCCTAAGGGAACTGATTGAATAAGGTCCATTGGACATTGTTCAATCGGTTATTCGTGAGAATACTGCTAGGTTTAATAAAATCAAACCTGCAAAGGTTAGTAAATGTCCGGTCTATCTTCGTTTACCGTGGTTGGGTAGGATTAGTGGGTCCTTCGCCAAACGTATTTCATCTAGTTCACGTGAATGTTTTTATGCGGCTAATGTGTGTGTTTTTCAAACCAAGTCTGTCCTTTCATCTGTACGTAAAGACGTTTTACCCCCTCCCCACAATGTCAATTTTGTTATTTATTATTTTAAATGTGGACTCGACTATATAGGTAGAATAACCCAGCGTTTAGATGTCAGGATTAAACAGCATGTATGTTGTGGGGTCTCCCCTTTTTCCATGACAATAGACTCTTCTAAAGCATACATATACTCTTGCCATAGTGAGATACGTCAGAGTTCGAAAGATAACGACAGATACCGAACGATACCGAAAGATACCGAGGTTTTACGTAGAATACAGCGTCATTAGTTCATAGTAGCTCTGAGCTCCACTCAGCAAGAATATTATTGCACAGCACCCGTCAGCTTCCGACGTGTACTTACTAAACATACTACGGCTTCACTTCAGAGACTTGTATATATACTTCTTACTAACTCGTATTCCTGGATTACTAACCTGCGTTCAAGTCTATATCTTGCGTTTAATATACTTATTTTTCCATCTTAAATTCTGGTTGTTGTTCCTTTATTTTGTGCGGTTCGAAATACATACGGGTCCTCTATAGCGGATCACTGTTTTGGTCTGAGCCCACTCGTTATTCCATCTGAAGGTGCTGGAGACGCTGTTTATCAGGTCTAGGCGACCCTCTCTTTGTAAGCAGAGAGATTGTTTCTTGGGCTTGCTTTGCTGCCCCCCTAACATCTTTAGATGCTATAACTTTTATTTTCCCCTGTCCATTCATTCACGTCATCCGCAACAGACTTTTCTTTTCATAATTTGTTTCTCCGTTTACAGTTCTGACGAGAGGAGAGGAAACCGGTCGACTGGTGTTTTCTTGTTTTAAAATTTATCATGGCCTTTCGTAATAAAAACAATCTCGCCTTTAACGCCAGAATATATTTTTGTACTGTCAAACACACACACACACACACACACACACACACACACACACACACACACACATATATATATATATATATATATATATATATATATGTAAACTTGTCGTTATACTCGTTTCGAAAAACCCTCCGAGCATATACGCGGAAGGAAAAAATGGTAATAAAAATAGAACGAGCTAAGCACCTGAACATCAGTCAAAGTACGTATCCCAAAGAAAAAAACCGAGACGAGTAACCTAAAACAAAAAGCGCTCAATACGCAAGTAGAGCAAACTAAGTAAATAACTAACCTAGAGAACCAACGAACCTACCAAGATTTCACCAAACTGGATCTTCAGGGAAAGTTGGCTTTCCCTGAAGATCCAATTTGTTGAAACCTTGGTAGGTTCGTTGGCTCTCTAGGTTAGTTATTTACTTATATATATATATATGTAATAACTAACCTAGAGATCCAACGTTTGTGTGTGTGTGGGGGGGGGGTGCGTACTGGTTATGGATATTGTGCTGTGTTATGTTATGTTATGGAAAGGTAATAATTTATCTCTTCTCTCCAGCTATCGGTCAAATAACAAGACAATCAGGATTCTATAGGTTTGGTTGACAACCAGTCTACCGCAGAAAGCAATGCCAAACTAATACGGGAAAATCTTCTACCCAGACAGTCATGTCTGTTTGGTGACATGATCGCCCAAACGTGTATCACATTTGGCACTTAAATGACTGACTATTTTATGGGTGTTTAGCTCTTGTGAATATTTGTGAAGAGTATGAAATTTTCAATCCAATTCCAGCCTACTCTCCCGTTCACTTCAGCATGACTCTTTTCAGAATGGTATGGAACCATTTCTCTAGTAGATACTATTATGGTTTTAATCAGTCATTCTCAACCGTGATTCCTTTAAGAATGCCACGAAATATTGAAGAAATCGCGAAAAATCAGCAGACACAAGAATCCCACTAAATTAGCTGCATAAATAGTTGAAAAGAAACATTGAAATAAAATAACTTTATATTCGTGTACGTATTTAAATAAAATAAGATGGTTTTATTTTGTTAAATTTAAATTTACACTGTTTAAAAATTTTGCTTAGTGCGCCATGATGTTTTCATTTGCTTCATGTGTGCCATCATATTCTCATTTTCTAATAGGTGTGCCATCATCTTTTCATTTGCACCTAAGCGTGCCATTATCTTTCCATTTGCACCTATGTGTGCTATCATATTTTCATTTGCTCATAAGCGTGCCACCATATTTTTATTTGCTCATAGGTATGCCATCAACTTTTCATTTGCACCTAGGTATTCCATCATATTTTCATTTGCACCTAGGTGTGCTATCATA
Organism: Ascarosepion bandense; assembly: GCA_037127315.1. Taxonomy (NCBI): domain Eukaryota; kingdom Metazoa; phylum Mollusca; class Cephalopoda; order Sepiida; family Sepiidae; genus Ascarosepion; species Ascarosepion bandense. Next base: position 419,284 of record JBBBDQ010000831.1, read on the forward strand.
TTTTCATTTGCCCATAAGCATGCCACCATATTTTCATTTGCTCATAGGTGTGACATCAACTTTTCATTTGCATCTAGGTATTCTATCATATTTTCATTTGCACCTAGGTGTGCTATCATATTTTCATTTGCTCATAAGCGTGCCATATTTTCATTTGCTCCTAGGTGTTCCATCATATTTTCATTTGCCTCCTAGGTGTGCCATCATATTTGTATTTGCTCATAGTTATGCCATGATATTCTAATTTACTCTGAAGTGTACCATGGTATTTTCATTTGCACTGAGGTGTGCCATGAAACTTTTATTTGCACGTAGGGGTGCCAACATATTTTCATTTGATCCTAGGTGTGCTGTGAGTGTAAATACCAGGAAGGACTTAATTTTAAGACTCAAAAGGTAAATAGTAGGAGAGATGGGGATCTAACTCCTTTGATTGTAAATAGTAGAATAAACTGGACACTAAAACCTTTGATGGTAAATACTAGTCGTGACTGGACACTGAAGCCTTGCATGGTAAATAGTAGTAATGCCTTGGTTGGTAAAATATTTGTAGGGACTGGAGACTAATGCCTTGGATGGTAATTACTGGTTGTGACCAGACACTAAAGCCTTGGATAGTAAATACTATTTTTGACTGGACACTAAAGCCCTGGATGGTAATAAGTAATAGGGACTAGACAATAAAGCTTTGGGTGGTAAATAGCAGTATAGACTGGAAACTAAATTCTTGGATGGTAAATAGTAGTAGTGAGTGGACACTAAAGCTTTGGATAGTAAATAGTAGTAGAAACTGGAAACTAAGTCCTTATATGGTACGTAGTAGTAGTAAGTGGACACTAAAATCTTGGATGGTAAATTGTAGTAGAGACTGGACACTAAATCCTTGGATGGTAGATAGTAGTAGTGAGTGGACACTAAAGCTTTGGATGGTAAATGGTAGTAGAAACTGGAAACTAAATCCTTATATGGTACGTAGTAGTAGTAAGTGGACACTAAAACCTTGGATGGTAAATTGTAGTAGAGACTGGACACTAAATCCTTGGATGGTAAATAGTAGTAGTAAGTGGACACTAAAGCTTTGGATAGTAAATAGTAGTAGAAACTGGAAACTAAGTCCTTATATGGTACGTAGTAGTAGTAAGTGGACACTAAAACCTTAGATGGTAAATTGTAGTAGAGACTGGAAACTAAATCCTTGGATGGTAAATAGTAGTAGTGAGTGGACACTAAAGCTTTGGATGGTAAATGGTAGTAGAAACTGGAAACTAAATCCTTATATGGTACGTAGTAGTAGTAAGTGGACACTAAAAACTTAGATGGTAAATTGTAGTAGAGACTGGACACTAAATCCTTGGATGGTAAATAGTAGTAGTGAGTGGACACTAACGCTTTGGATAGTAAATAGTAGTAGAAACTGGAAACTAAGTCCTTATATGGTACGTAGTAGTAGTAAGTGGACACTAAAACCTTAGATGGTAAATTGTAGTAGAGACTGGACAATAAATCCTTGGATGGTAAATAGTAGTAGTGAGTGGACACTAAAGCTTTGGATGGTAAATGGTAGTAGAAACTGGAAACTAAATCCTTATATGGTACGTAGTAGTAGTAAGTGGACACTAAAACCTTAGATGGTAAATTGTAGTAGAGACTGGACACTAAATCCTTGGATGGTAAATAGTAGTAGTAAGTGGTCACTAAAACTTTGGAAGGTAAATGGTAGTAGTAACTGGAAACTAAATCCTTATATGGTACGTAGTAGTAGTAAGTGGACACCAAAACCTTGGAAGGTAAATTGTAGTAGAGACTGGACAATAAATCCTTGGATGGTAAATAGTAGTAGTGAGTGGACACTAACGCTTTGGATAGTAAATGGTAGTAGTAACTGGAAACTAAATCCTTATATGGTACGTAGTAGTAGTAAGTGGACACCAAAACCTTGGAAGGTAAATTGTAGTAGAAACTGGACAATAAATCCTTGGATGGTAAATAGTAGTAGTGAGTGGACACTAACGCTTTGGATAGTAAATGGTAGTAGTAACTGGAAACTAAATCCTTATATGGTACGTAGTAGTAGTAAGTGGACACCAAAACCTTGGAAGGTAAATTGTAGTAGAAACTGGACAATAAATCCTTGGATGGTAAATAGTAGTAGTGAGTGGACACTAACGCTTTGGATAGTAAATGGTAGTAGTAACTGGAAACTAAATCCTTATATGGTACGTAGTAGTAGAAAGTGGACACTAAAACCTTGGAAGGTAAATTGTAGTAGAAACTGGACAATAAATCCTTGGATGGTAAATAGTAGTAGTGAGTGGACACTAACGCTTTGGATAGTAAATGGTAGTAGTAACTGGAAACTAAATCCTTATATGGTACGTAGTAGTAGTAAGTGGACACTAAAACCTTAGATGGTAAATTGTAGTAGAGACTGGACACTAAATCCTTGGATGGTAAATAGTAGTAGTAAGTGGTCACTAAAACTTTGGAAGGTAAATGGTAGTAGTAACTGGAAACTAAATCCTTATATGGTACGTAGTAGTAGTAAGTGGACACCAAAACCTTGGAAGGTAAATTGTAGTAGAAACTGGACACTAAATCCTTGGATGGTAAATAGTAGTAGTGAGTGGACACTAACGCTTTGGATAGTAAATAGTAGTAGAAACTGGAAACTAAGTCCTTATATGGTACGTAGTAGTAGTAAGTGGACACTAAAACCTTAGATGGTAAATTGTAGTAGAGACTGGACAATAAATCCTTGGATGGTAAATAGTAGTAGTGAGTGGACACTAAAGCTTTGGATGGTAAATGGTAGTAGAAACTGGAAACTAAATCCTTATATGGTACGTAGTAGTAGTAAGTGGACACTAAAACCTTAGATGGTAAATTGTAGTAGAGACTGGACACTAAATCCTGGGATGGTAAATAGTAGTAGTAAGTGGTCACTAAAACTTTGGAAGGTAAATGGTAGTAGAAACTGGAAACTAAATCCTTATATGGTACGTAGTAGTAGTAAGTGGACACCAAAACCTTGGAAGGTAAATTGTAGTAGAAACTGGACAATAAATCCTTGGATGGTAAATAGTAGTAGTGAGTGGACACTAACGCTTTGGATAGTAAATGGTAGTAGTAACTGGAAACTAAATCCTTATATGGTACGTAGTAGTAGTAAGTGGACACTAAAACCTTGGAAGGTAAATTGTAGTAGAAACTGGACAATAAATCCTTGGATGGTAAATAGTAGTAGTGAGGGGACACTAACGCTTTGGATGGTAAATGGTAGTAGAAACTGGAAACTAAATCCTTATATGGTACGTAGTAGTAGTAAGTGGACACTAAAACCTTGGAAGGTAAATTGTAGTAGAAACTGGACAATAAATCCTTGCATGGTAAATAGTAGTAGTAAGTGGTCACTAAAACTTTGGAAGGTAAATGATAGTAGAAACTGGAAACTAAATCCTTATATGGTACGTACTAGTAGTAAGTGGACACTAAAACCTTGGAAGGTAAATTGTAGTAGAGACTGGACAATAAATCCTTGGATGGTAAATAGTAGTAGTGAGGGAACACTAACGCTTTGGATGGTAGTGGTAGTAGAAACTGGGGAAACTAAATCCTTATATGGTGTAGTAGTAGTAAGTGGACACTAAAACCTTGGAAGGTAAATTGTAGTAGAAACTGGACAATAAATCCTTGCATGGTAAATAGTAGTAGTAAGTGGTCACTAAAACTTTGGAAGGTAAATGATAGTAGAAACTGGAAACTAAATCCTTATATGGTACGTAGTAGTAGTAGTGGACACTAAAACCTTGGAAGGTAAATTGTAGTAGAAACTGGACAATAAATCCTTGGATGGTAAATAGTAGTAGTGAGTGGACACTAGCTTTGGATAGTAAATGGTAGTAGTAACTGGAAACTAAATCCTTATATGGTACGTAGTAGTAGTAAGTGGACACTAAAACCTTGGAAGGTAAATTGTAGTAGAAACTGGACAATAAATCCTTGGATGGTAAATAGTAGTAGTGAGGGGACACTAACGCTTTGGATGGTAAATGGTAGTAGAAACTGGAAACTAAATCCTTATATGGTACGTAGTAGTAGTAAGTGGACACTAAAACCTTGGAAGGTAAATTGTAGCAGAAACTGGACAATAAATCCTTGCATGGTAAATAGTAGTAGTAAGTGGTCACTAAAACTTTGGAAGGTAAATGATAGTAGAAACTGGAAACTAAATCCTTATATGGTACGTAGTAGTAGTAGAGTGGACACTAAAACCTTGGAAGGTAAATTGTAGTAGAAACTGAGACAATAAATCCTTGGATGGTAAATAGTAGTAGTGAGTGGACACTAAACATTTGGATGGTAAATGGTAGTAGAAACTGGAAACTAAATCCTTATATGGTACGTAGTAGTAGTAAGTGGACACTAAAACCTTGGAAGGTAAATTGTAGTAGAAACTGGACAATAAATCCTTGGATGGTAAATGACAGTAGTGAGTGGACACTAAACATTTGGATAGTAAATGGTAGTAGTAACTGGAAACTAAATCCTTATATGGTACGTAGTAGTAGTAAGTGGACACTAAAACCTTGGAAGGTAAATTGTAGTAGAAACTGGACAATAAATCCTTGGATGGTAAATAGTAGTAGTGAGGGGACACTAACGCTTTGGATATTAAATGGTAGTAGAAACTGGAAACTAAATCCTTATATGGTACGTAGTAGTAGTAAGTGGACACTAAAACCTTGGAAGGTAAATTGTAGTAGAAACTGGACAATAAATCCTTGCATGGTAAATAGTAGTAGTAAGTGGTCACTAAAACTTTGGAAGGTAAATGATAGTAGAAACTGGAAACTAAATCCTTATATGGTACGTACTAGTAGTAAGTGGACACTAAAACCTTGGAAGGTAAATTGTAGTAGAGACTGGACAATAAATCCTTGGATGGTAAATAGTAGTAGTGAGGGGACACTAACGCTTTGGATGGTAAATGGTAGTAGAAACTGGAAACTAAATCCTTATATGGTACGTAGTAGTAGTAAGTGGACACTAAAACCTTGGAAGGTAAATTGTAGTAGAAACTGGACAATAAATCCTTGCATGGTAAATAGTAGTAGTGAAATTAGTCACTAAAACTTTGGAGAGGTAAATGATAGTAGAAACTGGAAACTAAATCCTTATATGGTACGTACTAGTAGTAAGTGGACATAAAACCTTGGAAGGTAAATTGTAGTAGAGACTGGACAATAAATCCTTGGATGGTAAATAGTAGTAGTGAGGGGACACTAACGCTTTGGATGGTAAATGGTAGTAGAAACTGGAAACTAAATCCTTATATGGTACGTAGTAGTAGTAAGTGGACACTAAAACCTTGGAAGGTAAATTGTAGTAGAAACTGGACAATAAATCCTTGGATGGTGATGATAGTAGTAGTGAGTGGACACTAAACATTTGGATGGTAAATGGTAGTAGTAACTGGAAACTAAATCCTTATATGGTACGTAGTAGTAGAAAGTGGACACTAAAACCTTGGAAGGTAAATTGTAGTAGAAACTGGACAATAAATCCTTGGATGGTAAATAGTATTAGTGAGTGGACACTAAACATTTGGATGGTAAATGGTAGTAGTAACTGGAAACTAAATCTGTATATGGTACGTAGTAGTAGTAAGTGGACACTAAAACCTTGGAAGGTAAATTATTGACAGAAACTGGACAATAAATCCTTGGATGGTAAATAGTAGTAGTGAGGGGACACTAACGCTTTGGATGGTAAATGGTAGTAGAAACTGGAAACTAAATCCTTATATGGTACGTAGTAGTAGTAAGTGGACACTAAAACCTTGGAAGGTAAATTGTAGTAGAAACTGGACAATAAATCCTTGGATGGTAAATAGTAGTAGTGAGTGGACACTAAACATTTGGATGGTAAATGGTAGTAGAAACTGGAAACTAAATCCTTATATGGTACGTAGTAGTAGTAAGTGGACACTAAAACCTTGGAAGGTAAATTGTAGTAGAAACTGGACAATAAATCCTTGGATGGTAAATAGTAGTAGTGAGTGGACACTAAACATTTGGATGGTAAATGGTAGTAGTAACTGGAAACTAAATCCACATATGGTACGTAGTAGTAGTAAGTGGACACTAAAACCTTGGAAGGTAAATTGTAGTAGAAACTGGACAATAAATCCTTGGATGGTAAATAGTAGTAGTGAGGGGACACTAACGCTTTGGATGGTAAATGGTAGTGGCCCAAACTAAATCCTTATATGGTACGTAGTAGTAGTAAGTGGACACTAAAACCTTGGAAGGTAAATTGTAGTAGAAACTGGACAATAAATCCTTGCATGGTAAATAGTAATAGTAAGTGGTCACTAAAACTTTGGAAGGTAAATAGTAGTAGAAACTGGAAACTAAATCCTTATATGGTACGTACTAGTAGTAGTGGACACTAAAACCTTGGAAGGTAAATTGTAGTAGAGACTGGACAATAAATCCTTGGATGGTAAATAGTAGTAGTGAGGGGACACTAACGCTTTGGATGGTAAATGGTAGTAGAAACTGGAAACTAAATCCTTATATGGTACGTACTAGTAGTAAGTGGACACTAAAACCTTGGAAGGTAAATTGTAGTAGAAACTGGACAATAAATCCTTGCATGGTAAATAGTAGTAGTAAGTGGTCACCTAAAACTTTGGAAGGTAAATGATAGTAGAAACTGGAAACTAAATCCTTATATGGTACGTAGTAGTAGTAAGTGGACACTAAAACCTTGGAAGGTAAATTGTAGTAGAAACTGGACAATAAATCCTTGGATGGTAAATAGTAGTAGTGAGTGGACACTAAACATTTGGATGGTAAATGGTAGTAGTAACTGGAAACTAAATCCTTATATGGTACGTAGTAGTAGTAAGTGGACACTAAAACCTTGGAAGGTAAATTGTAGTAGAAACTGGACAATAAATCCTTGGATGGTAAATAGTAGTAGTGAGGGGACACTAACGCTTTGGATGGTAAATGGTAGTAGAAACTGGAAACTAAATCCTTATATGGTACGTAGTAGTAGTAAGTGGACATAAAACCTTGGATGGTAAATTGTAGTAGAAACTGGACAATAAATCCTTGCATGGTAAATAGTAGTAGTGAGGGGACACTAGCCATGCCTTTTGGATGGTAAATGGTAGTAGAAACTGGAAACTAAATCCTTATATGGTACGTAGTAGTAGTAAGTGGACACTAAAACCTTGGAAGGTAAATTGTAGTAGAAACTGGACAATAAATCCTTGCATGGTAAATAGTAATGTAAGTGGTCACTAAAACTTTGGAATGATAGTAAAACTGGAAACTAAATCCTTATATGGTACGTAGTAGTAGTAAGTGGACACTAAAACCTTGGAAGGTAAATTGTAGTAGAAACTGGACAATAAATCCTTGGATGGTAAATAGTAGTAGTAGGTGGACACTAAACATTTGGATGGTAAATGGTAGTAGTAACTGGAAACTAAATCCTTATATGGTACGTAGTAGTAGTAAGTGGACACTAAAACCCTTGGAAGGTAAATTGTAGTAGAAACTGGACAATAAATCCTTGGATGGTAAATAATAGTAGTAGTGAGAGGACACTAACGCTTTGGATGGTAAATGGTAGTAGAAACTGGAAACTAAATCCTTATATGGTACGTAGTAGTAGTAGTGGACACTAAAACCTTGGAAGGTAAATTGTAGTAGAAACTGGACAATAAATCCTTGGATGGTAAATAGTAGTAGTGAGAGTGGACACTAAACATTTGGATGGTAAATGGTAGTAGTAACTGGAAACTAAATCCTTATATGGTACGTAGTAGTAGTAAGTGGACACTAAAACCTTGGAAGTAGAATTGTAGTAGAAACTGGACAATAAATCCTTGCATGATAAATAGTAGTAGTAAGTGGTCACTAAAACTTTGGAAGGTAAATGATAGTAGAAACTGGAAACTAAATCCTTATATGGTACGTAGTAGTAGTAAGTGGACACTAAAACCTTGGAAGGTAAATTGTAGTAGAAACTGGACAATAAATCCTTGGATGGTAAATAGTAGTAGTGAGTGGACACTAAACATTTGGATGGTATGTGTAATAATGTGGAAACTAAATCCACTTATATGGTACGTAGTAGTAGTAGTGGACGCTAAAACCTTGGAAGGTAAATTGTAGTAGAAACTGGACAATAAATCCTTGGATGGTAAATAGTAGTATGAGGATTATGCCTTTTTTGGATGGTAAATGGTAGTAGAAACTGGAAACTAAATCCTTATAATGGTACGTAGTAGTAGTAAGTGGACACTAAAACCTTGGAAGGTAAATTGTAGTAGAAACTGGACAATAAATCCTTGGATGGTAAATAGTAGTAGTGAGTGGACACTAAACATTTGGATGGTAAATGGTAGTAGTAACTGGAAACTAAATCCTTATATGGTACGTAGTAGTAGTAAGTGGTACTAAAACCAAACCTTGGAAGGTAAATTGTAGTAGAAACTGGACAATAAATCCTTGGATGGTAAATAGTAGTGAGGGGACACTAACGCTTTGGATGGTAAATGGTAGTAGAAACTGGAAACTAAATCCTTATATGGTACGTAGTAGTAGTAAGTGGACACTAAAACCTTGGAAGGTAAATTGTAGTAGAAACTGGACAATAAATCCTTGGATGGTAAATAGTAGTAGTAAGTAGGGTCACTAAAACTTTGGAAGGTAAATGATAGTAGAAACTGGAAACTAAATCCTTATATGGTACGTACTAGTAGTAAGTGGACACTAAAACCTTGGAAGGTAAATTGTAGTAGAGACTGGACAATAAATCCTTGGATGGTAAATAGTAGTAGTGAGGGGACACTAACGCTTTGGATGGTAAATGGTAGTAGAAACTGGAAACTAAATCCTTATATGGTACGTAGTAGTAGTAAGTGGACACTAAAACCTTGGAAGGTAAATTGTAGTAGAAACTGGACAATAAATCCTTGCATGGTAAATAGTAGTAGTAAGTGGTCACTAAAACTTTGGAAGGTAAATGATAGTAGAAACTGGAAACTAAATCCTTATATGGTACGTAGTAGTAGTAAGTGGACACTAAAACCTTGGAAGGTAAATTGTAGTAGAAACTGGACAATAAATCCTTGGATGGTAAATAGTAGTAGTGAGTGGACACTAAACATTTGGATGGTAAATGGTAGTAGAAACTGGAAACTAAATCCTTATATGGTACGTAGTAGTAGTAAGTGGACACTAAAACCTTGGATGGTAAATTGTAGTAGAGACTGGACAATAAATCCTTGGATGGTAAATAGTAGTAGTAAGTGGACACTAAAGCTTTGGATGGTAAATGGTAGTAGAAACTAGAAACTAAATCCTTATATGGTACGTAGTAGTAGTAAGTGGACACTAAAACCTTGGATGGTAAATTGTAGTAGAGACTGGACACTAAATCCTTGGATGGTAAATAGTTGTAGTGAGTGGACACTAAAGCTTTGGATGGTAAATGGTAGTAGAAACTGGAAACTAAATCCTTATATGGCACGTAGTATTAGTAAGTGGACACTAAAATCTTAGATGGTAAATAGTAGTAGAGACTTGACATTAAATCCTTGGATGGTAGATAGTAGTAGTGAGTGGACACTAAATCTTTGGATGGTAAATGGTAGTAGAAACTGGAAACTAAATCCTTATATGGTACGTAGTAGTAGTAAGTAGACACTAAAACCTTGGATGGTAAATTGTAGTAGAGACTGGACACTAAATCCTTGGATGGTAAATAGTAGTAGTAAGTGTACACTAAAGCTTTGGATGGTAAATGGTATTAGAAACTGGAAACTAAATCCTTATATGGTACGTAGTAGTAGTAAGTGGACACTAAAATATTGGATGGTAAATTGTAGTAGAGACTGGACACTAAATCCTTGGATGGTAGATAGTAGTAGTGAGTGGACACTAAATCTTTGGATGGTAAATGGTAGTAGAAACTGGAAACTAAATCCTTATATGGTACGTAGTAGTAGTAAGTGGACACTAAAACCTTGGATGGTAAATTGTAGTAGAAACTGGACACTAAATCCTTGGATGGTAAATAGTAGTAGTAAGTGGACACTAAAGCTTTGGATGGTAAATGGTAGTAGAAACTGGAAACTAAATCCTTATATGGCACGTAGTAGTAATAAGTGGACACCAAAACCTTAGATGGTAAATTGTAGTAGAGACTGGACACTAAATCCTTTAATGGTAAATAGTAGTAGTAAGTGTACAGTAAAGCTTTGAATGGTAAATGGTACTAGAAACTGGAAACTAAATCCTTATATGGTACGTAGTAGTTGTAAGTGGACACTAAAATTTTAGATGGCAAATTGTAGTAGAGACTGGACATTAAATCCTTGGATGGTAGATAGTAATAGTGAGTGGACACTAAAGCTTTGAATCGTAAATGGTAGTAGAAACTGGAAACTAAATCCTTATATGGTACGTAGTAGTAGTAAGTGGACACTAAAACCTTGGATGGTAAATTGTAGTAGAGTCTGAACACTAAATCCTTGGATAGTAAATAAAGGAAAATATGATAAATAGTAGTAGGGTCAAGACTCTAAAGCATTTGACAGTAAATGGTAGAAGAGACAAGATTCTAAAGCTTTTGATGATAAATAATAAATAAGGTTGATGTCTAAAGACATGGGTGGCAAATAATAATACGGACTGGGCACTAAACCCCTTGGTGATTGATTAGGTGAGACTGCTCTGTCACATCCTTGGATGGTAAATAGAAGAGAAGACAGGACTCTAAAATCTGTATGGTAAACATTAGAAAGAACAAGAATCTAAAGCCTTGGATGGTAGATATTAGGAGAGCGTGAACAGTAAATCTTTTGATAGTATATTGTAGGAGAGACAAGACTCTATAGCTATGGATAGTACATAGCATGAATGACTGGAATGCGGCTGAATTCTAAAGCATTGGACGGTAAATAAATGGGAATAAATGACCATAAATCTTTGGATTTTATTAGGTTGTCCCAAAAGTTCGTAAATACTTACGAAATGGGTCTATCTGGTCCAGCACAATCGAGACAAGTGATGGGTTCAGGAAGGGCAAGAGACACCGTCGGTTCCAAAACAAGATCGATTCGGCAACAAAGTCATGTCGTGCGTTTGGTGGAACTTTGAAATATAGTGCATTTTGAGTTGGTTCCGAATGGTCCTGCCATCAGTACCAAACTTTACTGTAAGCAACTTGAGCGAGTCTACGAAAAGTTGAAGCAAAAGTAGCCAGCTCTGATCAACCAAAAACGCAGGACAATGCCAAACCACACAACGCCAGGAAGACCAAAGACAAGTTTGAAGAGCTGGACGGCGGTGAGGTTCTGCCACATCCAGCCTACAGTCCTGACTGTGCTCCATCAGATTACGGCCTTTTCTGCTCAATGAAACACTTTCTGAAGGGCCGCCGATTCGACTCGTTTGATGAAGTCGAGGAAGCGTGTCAAGAATTCTTTGATTCGAAGCCGGCTGAATGGTATTTTGACCAGATCCGAAAGCTTGCAGATCGATGGCAGAAAGTATTGGAAAATGATGGTCTTTATTTTGAGCAATAATTTTTGTTGTTTTTGCGATTAAAATTTCAATTTTTTGCAAGTGATTACGAACTTTTGGGACAAACTAATAAACAGTAGGCATGACTGAACTCTAAATTGATGATAAATTATAAGTGAATCTGAAGCCTAAAGACGTGGATGGCAAATAGGAGAGACGTGACACTAGAACCTTGGATGGTATATAGTAGCAAAAAAACGTTGGATGGAAAATAGCAGGAATGTCTAGATTATAAAGGCTTGGGTGGTAAATAGTAGGAGGGACTGGTCACTAAACCTTTAATGATAAATAAAATATGAGTCTGAATATAAACACAACATTTCAGTTACTTCAAGTTTTTGGCCTCGTCTTTAATGAGATTACCCAGCGTTCGCTTCAATATTGAAGAATAAACATCACATAACAATCCAGTAATCTCTTCTTTGTTTCCAGTGGAATTTTCCTGTCTCTCGATATTCTACTCAGCTTCTGGAATGCGTCCTTGGCCATAACAGTACTTCGGGTTTCTGTGTCACACTTTCCGTTCACTGTTAGAACAATTACCATGAATTTAAATTTCTGCATCTGCTTGATTTTAGTATCCCCAGATTGTAATTGGCCTTTTAGGGATCCTCTTTTTACTGATTACCATGCAGTCAATTCTATTGTAGTTTATATGTAGTCCTTTTGAGTGTCTGGTATCAGCACTGTATCATCTGCGTATCTTATATTGTTAAGATTATGGCCACCAGTGACGAATCCTGGCAGAACTTCTAGAGAACTCAGAATTGTATCGCTGTATAGTTTGAGTAGGTCTGGTGATACGACACATCCTTGTCTTATCCCTCTTTCTATATTTGTATATCTACTGAAATCGTTGAAGGTAACTCAGAATGATGATGAAGGTCAGAGGATACAACGACCTGAATTTGTAATAATAGCAATAAAGTTGAGAATAATGGCCTGCGTGTAAATAATATATACAGATTCCGAAATATGTTACAAAAATTAATATTTTTTTTCTTTATAGAAAAAACACCTATCTCTTATTAAAAGAAAGAAAGAAGCAAGGATTATTGGCAATAAAAAAAAACATCTACAGACAGTCGACATAATATTATCGTAAATTGCCGTATGTTTATAGCTTTCCAAAGATAGAGAATGTCAGTATTTTATTTGGACCCGTAGTAAATTGCGCCGGTTCATTATGTCACCCCTTAAGCGGCGTTTTTGGCTTAAGTGCTAAAACTAATTACCGACGTTTCCCTAGTGCATCTTAAGAACTCGGAATTTTTCTTGAAATGAATCAGAGGGGTAATCATATTGTCTTCAGAAATGGTGAACATGGGTGTGGTTAAAGTATTCAATAATGTAACAATATTCTCATTTTCTAATAGGCGTGCCATCATCTTTTCATTTGCACCTATGTGTGCTATCATATTTTCATTTGCTCATAAGCGTGCCATATTTTCATTTGCTCCTAGGTGTTCCATCATATTTTCATTTGCCTCCTAGGTGTGCCATCATATTTTTATTTGCTCATAGTTATGCCATGATATTCTAATTTACTCTGAAGGGTACCATGGTATTTTCATTTGCACTGAGGTGTGCCATGAAACTTTTATTTGCACGTAGGGGTGCCAACATATTTTCATTTGATCCTAGGTGTGCTGTGAGGGTAAATACCAGGAAGGACTTAATTTTAAGACTCAAAAGGTAAATAGTAGGAGAGATGGGGATCTAACCCCTTTGATTGTAAATAGTAGAATAAACTGGACACTAAAACCTTTGATGGTAAATACTAGTCGTGACTGGACACTGAAGCCTTGCATGGTAAATAGTAGTAATGCCTTGGTTGGTAAAATATTTGTAGGGACTGGAGACTAATGCCTTGGATGGTAATTACTGGTTGTGACCAGACACTAAAGCCTTGGATAGTAAATACTATTTTTGACTGGACACTAAAGCCCTGGATGGTAATAAGTAATAGGGACTAGACAATAAAGCTTTGGGTGGTAAATAGCAGTATAGACTGGAAACTAAATTCTTGGATGGTAAATAGTAGTAGTAAGTGGACACTAAAGATTTGGATGGTAAATGGTAGTAGAAACTGGAAACTAAATCCTTATATGGTACGTAGTAGTAGAAAGGGGACACTAAAACATTGGAAGGTAAATTGTAGTAGAAACTGGACAATAAATCCTTGGATGGTAAATAGTAGTAGTGAGTGGACACTAACGCTTTGGATAGTAAATGGTAGTAGAAACTGGAAACTAAGTCCTTATATGGTATGTAGTAGTAGTAAGTGGACACTAAAACCTTAGATGGTAAATTGTAGTAGAGACTGGACACTAACTCCTTGGATGGTAAATAGTAGTAATAATTGGACACTAAAGCTTTGGATGGTAAATGGTAGTAGAAACTGGAAACTAAATCCTTATATGGTACGTAGTAGTAGTAAGTGGACACTAAATCCTTGGATGGTAAATAGCAGTAGTAAGTGGACACTAAATCTTTGGATGGTAAATGGTAGTAGAAACTGGAAATTAAATCCTTATATGGTACGTAGTAGTAGAAAGGGGACACTAAAACCTTGGAAGGTAAATTGTAGTAGAAACTGGACAATAAATCCTTGGATGGTAAATAGTAGTAGTGAGTGGACACTAACGCTTTGGATAGTAAATGGTAGTAGAAACTGGAAACTAAATCCTTATATGGTACGTAGTAGTAGTAAGTGGACACACAAACCTTGGATGGTAAATTGTAGTAGAGACTGGACACTAACTCCTTGGATGGTAAATAGTTGTAATAATTCGACACTAAAGCTTTGGATGGTAAATGGTAGTAGAAACTGGAAACTAAATCCTTATATGGTGCGTAGTAGTAGTAAGTGGACACTAAAACCTTAGATGGTAAATTGAAGTAGAGACTGGACAGTAAATCCTTTAATGGTAAATAGTAGTAGTGAGTGGATACTAAAGCTTTGGATGGTAAATGGTAGTAGAAACTGGAAACTAAATCCTTATATGGTACGTAGTAAGTGGACACTCAAACCTTGGATGGTAAATTGTAGTAGAGACTGGACACTAAATCCTTGGATAGTAAATAAAGGAAAATATGACAAATAGTAGTAGGGACAAGACTCTAAAGCATTTGACAGTAAATGGCAGAAGAGACAAGATTCTAAAGCTTTTGATGATAAATAATAAATAAGGTTGATGTCTAAAGACATGGGTGGCAAATAATAATACGGACTAGACACTAAACCCCTTGGTGATTGATTAGGTGAGACTGCTCTGTCACATCCTTGGATGGTAAATAGAAGAGAAGACAGGACTCTAAAATTTTGTATGGTAAACATTAGAAAGAACAAGAATCTAAAGCCTTGGATGGTAGATATTAGGAGAGCGTGAACAGTAAATCTTTTGATAGTATATTGTAGGAGAGACAAGACTCTATAGCTATGGATAGTACATAGCATGAATGACTGGAATGCGGCTGAATTCTAAAGCATTGGACGGTAAATAAATGGGAATAAATGACCATAAATCTTTGGATTTTATTAGGTTGTCCCAAAAGTTCGTAAATACTTACGAAATGGGTCTATCTGGTCCAGCACAATCGAGACAAGTGATGGGTTCAGGAAGGGCAAGAGACACCGTCGGTTCCAAAACAAGATCGATTCGGCAACAAAGTCATGTCGTGCGTTTGGTGGAACTTTGAAATATAGTGCATTTTGAGTTGGTTCCGAATGGTCCTGCCATCAGTACCAAACTTTACTGTAAGCAACTTGAGCGAGTCTACGAAAAGTTGAAGCAAAAGTAGCCAGCTCTGATCAACCAAAAACGCAGGACAATGCCAAACCACACAACGCCAGGAGGACCAAAGACAAGTTTGAAGAGCTGGACGGCGGTGAGGTTCTGCCACATCCAGCCTACAGTCCTGACTGTGCTCCATCAGATTACGGCCTTTTCTGCTCAATGCAACACTTTCTGAAGGGCCGCCGATTCGACTCGTTTGATGAAGTCGAGGAAGCGTGTCAAGAATTCTTTGATTCGAAGCCGGCTGAATGGTATTTTGACCAGATCCGAAAGCTTGCAGATCGATGGCAGAAAGTATTGGAAAATGATGGTCTTTATTTTGAGCAATAATTTTTGTTGTTTTTGCGATTAAAATTTCAATTTTTTGCAAGTGATTACGAACTTTTGGGACAACCTAATAAACAGTAGGCATGACTGAACTCTAAATTGATGATAAATTATAAGTGAATCTGAAGCCTAAAGACGTGGATGGCAAATAGGAGAGACGTGACACTAGAACCTTGGATGGTATATAGTAGCAAAAAAACGTTGGATTGAAAATAGCAGGAATGTCTAGATTATAAAGGCTTGGGTGGTAAATAGTAGGAGGGACTGGTCACTAAACCTTTAATGATAAATAAAATATGAGTCTGAATTTAAAAACCACATTTCAGTTACTTCAAGTTTTTGGCCTCGTCTTTAATGAGATTACCCAGCGTTCGCTTCAATATTGAAGAATAAACATCACATAACAATCCAGTAATCTCTTCTTTGTTTCCAGTGGAATTTTCCTGTATCTCGATATTCTACTCAGCTTCTGGAATGCGTCCTTGGCCATAGCAATACACCCTCGGGTTTCTGTGTCACACATTCCGTTCACTGTTAGAACAATTACCATGTATTTAAATTTCTGCATCTACTTGATTTTAGTATCCCCAGATTGTAATTGGCCTTTTGGGGATCCTCTTTTTACTGATTACCATGCAGTCAATTCTATTGTAGTTTATATGTAGTCCTTTTGAGTGTCTGGTATCAGCACTGTATCATCTGCGTATCTTATATTGTTAAGATTGTGGCCACCAGTGACGAATCCTGGCAGAACTTCTAGAGAACTCAGAATTGTATCGCTGTATAGTTTGAGTAGATCTGGTGATACGACACATCCTTGTCTTATCCCTCTTTCTATATTTGTATATCTACTGAAATCGTTGAAGGTAACTCAGAATGATGATGAAGGTCAGAGGGTACAACGACCTAAATTTGTAATAATAGCAATAAAGTTGAGGATAATGGCCTGCGTGTAAATAATATATACAGATTCCGAAATATGTTACAATTTTTTTTTCTTTATAGAAAAAACACCTATCTCTTATTAAAAGAAAGAAAGAAGCAAGGATTATTGGCAATAAAAAAACATCTACAGACAGTCGACATAATATTATCGTAAACTGCCGTATGTTTATAGCTTTCCAAAGATAGAGAATGTCAGTATTTTATTTGGACCCGTAGTAAATTGCGCCGGTTCATTATGTCATCCCTTAAGCGGCGTTTTTGGCTTAAGTGCTAAAACTAATTACCGACGTTTCCCTAGTGCATCTTAAGAACTCGGAATTTTTCTTGAAATGAATCAGAGGGGTAATCATATTGTCTTCAGAAATGGTGAACATGGGTGTGGTTAAAGTATTCAATAATGTAACAATAAAAGAGGCTTAGCCAATCACGCCAAAAAAGAAAAGAGAAAACTGACGCTTAAAAAGTAACTTACCATGTATTTAAATTTCTGCATCTGCTTGATTTTAGTATCCTCAGCTTGTAATTGGCATTTTGATCTCTTCTTTTACTGATTACCATGCATTCAATTCTATTATAGTTTATATGTAGTCCTTTTGAGTGTCTGCTATCAGCACTGTATCATCTGCGTTTCTTATATTGTTCAGATTGCGCCCGCCAAAGACGAATCCTGGCAGAACTTCCAGAGAACTCAGAATTGTATCGCTGTATAGTTTGAGTAGGTCTGGTGATACGACACACCCTTGTCTTATCCCTCTTTCTATATTTGTATATCTACTGAAATCGTTGAAGGTAACTTAGAATGATGATGAAGGTCAGAGGGTACAACGGCCTGAATTTGTAATAGTAATTTCTGAGTGGTAAATACAAGGAGAGACAAAACTCTAAAGCATTGGAAAGTAAATAGTAGCAGACACTGGACTCTTAAATGCTGGAATAAGAAAAAGGAAGAGGATCTGGACTCTAAACATTTTGATGATAAATACGTCTTTTTATTCTATGTGCCCTGTCCTTTCCGGACGTAGGTGTTCATGGCTTTCCACGTTTCCCTATCCCTGGTGGCTCTTAGCACACTTTCTTCTGTTATTCCACTGAAACCTCGTTCCGTTATCAACCTGATTAGGTCCTTCAAATATGTTATCTGTTGCTTTCCCTTGTCTCTTTTTCCTTCTATCTGGCCTGTTAGTATCAGGTTCTCCAAGCCCTCTGTCATCATTGCATGTCTTAGGAACTTCAGCTGTCTCTTACTGATGCACAATATTAATTTCCTTTTCGTTCCCATCCTTTCAAAAACCTCATCATTGTTCGATCCATAACTTTCGCAGCATCCTTCTGTAGAACCACATTTCAGTTGCTTTAAGTTTTTTCTTAACATCTGCAATAAACTGTTCATCTCCTTATTTGTAGGGTTACTTTTGTAAGCGTCAGTTTTCTCTTTTCTTTTTCGGCGTGATTGACTAAGTCTCTTTTATTGTTACATTATTGAATACTTTAACCACACCCATGTTCACCATTTCTGAAGACAATATGATTACCCCTCTGATTCATTTCAAGACCTACTCATACTATACAGCGATACAATTCTGAGTGCTCTGGAAGTTCTGCCAGGATTCGTCTTTGGCGGGCGCAATCTGAACAATATAAGATACGCAGATGATACAGTGCTGATAGCAGACACTCAAAAGGACTACATATAAACTACAATAGAATTGACTGCATGGTAATCAGTAAAAGAAGAGCTCAAAATGCCAATTACAAGCTGGGGATACTAAAATCAAGCAGATGCAGAAATTTAAATACATGGTAAGTTACTTTTTAAGCGTCAGTTTTCTCTTTTCTTTTTCGGCGTGATTGACTAAACCTCTTTTATTGTTACATTATTGAATACTTTAACCACACCCATGTTCACCATTTCTGAAGACAATATGATTACCCCTCTGATTCATTTCAAGAAAAATTCCGAGTTCTTAAGATGCACTAGGGAAACGTCGGTAATTAGTTTTAGCACTTAAGCCAAAAACGCCGCTTAAGGGGTGACATACTGAACCGGCGCAATTTACTACGGGTCCAAATAAAATACTGACATTCTCTATCTTTGGAAAGCTATAAACATACGGCAGTTTACGATAATATTATGTCGACTGTCTGTAGATGTTTTTTTTTATTGCCAATAATCCTTGTTTCTTTCTTTCTTTTAATAAGAGATAGGTGTTTTTTCTATAAAGAAAAAAAATATTAATTTTTGTAACATATTTCGGAATCTGTATATATTATTTATACGCAGGCCATTATTCTCAACTTTATTGCTATTATTACAAATTCAGGTCGTTGTACCCTCTGACCTTCATCATCATTCTGAGTTACCTTCAACGATTTCAGTAGATATATAAATATAGAAAGAGGGATAAGACAAGGGTGTGTCGTATCACCAGACCTACTCAAACTATACAGCGATACAATTCTGAGTTCTCTAGAAGTTCTGCCAGGATTCGTCACTGGTGGCCACAATCTTAACAATATAAGATATGCAGATAATACAGTGCTGATAGCAGACACTCAAAAGGACTACATATTAACTACAATAGAATTGACTGCATGGTAATCAGTAAAAAGAGGATCCCCAAAAGGCCAATTACAATCTGGGGATACTAAAATCAAGTAGATGAAGAAATTTAAATACATGGTGAGTGTTCTAACAGAGAACAGAATGTGTGACACAGAAACCCGAGGGTGTATTGCTATGGCCAAGGACGCATTCCAGAAGCTGAGTAGAATATCGAGAGACAGGAAAATTCCACTGGAAACAAAGAAGAGAATAATGGATTGTTATGTGATGTCTGTTCTTCAATATTGAAGCAAACGCGGGGTAATCTCATCAAAGACGAAGGCAAAAACTTGAAGTAACTGAAATACGGTTTTACAGGAGGATGCTGAGGATAATATTGACCGAACCTGTGAGCAATGACGAGGTTTTGGAGAGAACGTATACGAAAAGGAAACTGATAGTTAATATCAAGAAATGGCTGCTGATGTTGTTGGTGAATGTAATTAGGAAAGATGGATGGAGAACCTGATGCTCACCGGACAGACAAAGGGAAGGAGGGACAAGGGAAAACAATACCTGACAAATTTGATGGACTTGAGAGCAGATGGATGGTGAAGCGAGGGTTGAGTGGTATAACAGGAGAAGGGATGTTAAGAACAAGGAATAGGGAGCTATGGAAGGCTATGATCACTTATCTCCTGAAGGGACACGACACATCGAAAAAGAAGTAGAAGGCTGTTCTCGTTCCGCTGTACGTGTCTAAATGTATCGCTTCATTTTTACTTCGTACTGTTCCGATATTACACGATAAAATGCATTAGGGATTTAAATCGCAATTCAGTCACTCAGTTAAGTGCCATACGTGATACACGTTTTGGGGGATCATGTCTCGAAAGAGACATGACTGACTCGACAGAAGATTATCGCGCAGTAGGTTACTATTGAGTTTCTGCGATAGACTGGTTGCCAGCCAAGGCTATAGAATTCAATTTGTTTTGTTATCTGACTCATAGCTAAAGTGGGGAAGAGATGTATTATATTATTAAGTAGTAATTAGTGGGGGGTCAATTTATTACTTCATAACAATATAAAACTGATCCCTCACTTTATGCCAGTAGATGTCTTAATCTTTTTTTCAATTATTATATTCAGTAAGTCAGTTAAGTTCCATATGTGATACACGCTTTGGGCGATCATGTCTCGAAAGGATTATGACTAACTCGGCAGAAGATTATCCCGCAGTAGGTTGCTATTGCTTTCTGCGGTAGACTGGTTGCCAGCCAAGGCTATAGAATTCAATCTGTCTTATTATTTAACCCATAACTGGATCGAAGAGACGAATTAATACCTTCCCAAACGGTATTTGTGCGTTAGTGAATGCAAGGAATTCAACTGGAATTCGAACTCGGCACCCCTATTTGTCGTCCCGAATCGATATCCACTACACTACAACGCACAATTGCTGAGCAAATTCTCTAATTAAGATATTATCCCGTAGGTTAATTCTAAATAAATCTACGTAGAAATATAGATTCTATAACCTTGATGGATATGCCAAATAAAGTAAACTGGGTACATTCAAAGAATGGCTCTCATTTTTTAATAGAGATTGTACTTTAAGGAATGTGCGTTGTAGAACAGATTGGGTTCTATAGCCTTGGTCGGCAACCAGTCTACCGCAGAAAGCAATGGCAACCTACTGCGGGATAATCTCCTGCCCAGTCAGTCATGTCTCTTTCGAGACATGATCGCACAAGCGTGTTTCACGTATGGCACTTTAACTGACTGACTTTAAGGAAAATGGATCGTTTATAGTATCATGATAACAAGGAAAACAAACCAAAACGTGTTCGTACGTCAGAATAATAAAATGATATAGCAAAATATAAATACTATTTAAAAATAGCATTGCACTGATGAATAATTGAAACTGATTTATAAGAATAATGTGCGTTGTCATGCAGTGGATATTGGCTGGGAACGAAAAATCGGAGAGCCGATTTTGAATTCGTTAATTCACGTAAATATCTTTGAGAAAGGTATTAATCCATCCCTTCTCCTCCCAGATATGAATATTTACCGTACCCCACTAACTGGAGCGAGATGTGACACAAGTTTTTTTTTTAAGGTGGGGACCCGACCGTGTATCAACGGACAACAATTCCCCAGTCCCCGCAACCGCCGGTTGAGCCTCCCCCAATGGCGAGCACCTGGTCAACCCCTCTGTTGCAGTTGGGTGGCGCAACCGCAGGACACTGTTCCCCGGGACCAGGCATCTTTCAGTGTATTTTTTCTCAGTTACAACTCTGCCCTCGCGGACGAAGCTACAACTGAACCGCACTTCAAGGACAGAGATGCAACTCAGAGATGATTTTAGGTTCCTACCCGACACAAAAATGTGCCAGATATTGTTTAAATAGCAAGAGAGACTGGGTTCTATAGCCTTGGTTGGCATGCAGTCTACCGCAGAATGTAATAGAAAGATACTGTGGGGAAAATCTTCTGTCCAGTCGTTTCGAGACATGATCAACCAAGCGTGTATCAGATATGGCATTTAACTTGCTTACAAAAGATTACATTAACGCACCACAGATTTGTTTCTACTAATTAAATCCAAATGAAACTTAACAAATTAGGACAGTTTAAACGATCTGGAATGTTACTTTTGCATTCGTCTCCCTGTGTAAGGGTAATTGTTATTATTATTACGGCTGGGCTCGTGCCGTAAAAAATGACAGCAAAATATTTATATCGATACAACGTCTAAAATGATGGCAGCATATATATTGATGTTACTTACCACTGAGTATTTTGCATAAAGGCACAAGAAGAAGAAAAAAAAAAAACAACCCACCCACACGGTGCGTGACGGTAGGGATATATATATATATATATATATATATATATATATATATATATCCCTAAAAAAAAAATTATTACATATAATACAATTTATTACATATATTAAAATTAAATTAAATTAAAATTAAATTACATGTGATATATATATATATATATATATATATATATATATATATATATATATATATATATATATTAAAAAAGGATTAATTCAAAGATGTTGAATGGCCATTTCGATATGAAGATCCCCACTGGGGACGACACATCACCTCAGCAACAGAAAAAACCTTTCAGAAACTGGAGAAAAATTAGTCTATTTTTCCTTTTTAAATAGATTGCAAAGAAAATAAATAATAAAATAAAATAAAATAAAATAAAAATAAAGGGAAAGAAAAAGAAAAAGAAAACGAAAAAGAAAAAGAAAATGATAGAATAAAATCAAATAAATAAGAAAAAAAGAAAAAATTGACATCGTCTGGGTTCGCAAAAAAAAGGGGGAATGTAACTAAAAATTAACAGACAGCCGCGTTAAATCGACGTCAGTTTAAGCAACACGGAAAAAAGGTGGTAAGAGAGATAAAAGAAGGAAGGGAGGGTAAAAGAAAGAAACTAAAGAAAAAAAAAATTTTTTAAATATTACAGACGCTGGACAAATTCAAAAACCTAATTTCCCCAAAACGTTGAAGTATTAGAAAAAGGCCTTTACTTAAAAAGGCATAATTATTAATAAAAGGGAATAAAAAGATATAGGATTTAAAATAAAATTATTTTTAAAAAATTAGGTCATTTGAAATTAAACTAAATAAAGACAACACTAGGTAAAAAAAAAAAAAAATTAATTACAATTATTATATAAGTACACACATACATACATATATACACACACACAATTCTACGAATAAGAATACATATATACATACACATACACACACATACATACATTCAATTTATTACACACTTATATACATATACATGCGCATACACACATATATATGTGTGTACACACCTATATACAAAAAATTGATATACACATAATATACATGTGTACACATACATGCACACATATACACACACACACACGCACACATATATATACATATATATATATATATATATATATATATACATATTCCATATGCACTCACACACATACATATTAATGAATATTATGAAAAGGAGCATTTAAATAGCTAAAAAATTTTTTTCAAAATTACATATAGCCCACATACATAAATACATATATACATATACATACACACACATACAAATATGCACATCCACACACAAACATACACATATACATAAAAAAAAAAATTAAAATTAAAATTAACATTAAAATTTTTTTTTTAAAATATTAAAAAAATTATAGAAAAATTTAGAATTTAAAAATTAAAAATTAGAAATTAGAAGTTAAAATCCGCCCTATGGCGGCACTTGTTTATAAATTCCCTCCTAAAGTTCAAAAGTAAGTCCTGATGAGGATACTTCAAAATCAGAATCTTCTCCAATAAACACAGACGACACCTATCACGAAAACTCTTAGGAGTACAAGCTGAGCCTATTAATTTCCAGCTGATTATAGGGTCCTGCCCTTCCTCCTTCATTTCCCAGAACCTACGTGATAGTGCCGTCTGGAATCTCTGTTTAGGGCTCGAAAACGAGTACCTGTATCCTCATCAGGACTTACTTTTGAACTCTAGGAGGGAATTTATAAACAAGTGCCGCCATAGGGCGGATTTTAACTTCTAATTTCTAATTTTTAATTTTTAAATTCTAAATTTTTCTATAATTTTTTTAATTTTTTTATTTTAAAAAAAATTTTTAAAAAAAAATTTTAATTTTAATTTTAATTTTAATTTTTTTTTTTATGTATATGTGTATGTTTGTGTGTGGATGTGCATATTTGTATGTGTGTGTATGTATATGTATATATGTATTTATGTATGTGGGCTATATGTAATTTTGAAAAAAAATTTTAGCTATTTAAATGCTCCTTTTCATAATATTCATTAATATGTATGTGTGTGAGTGCATATGGAATATGTATATATATATATATATGTGTGCGTGTGTGTGTGTGTATATGTGTGCATGTATGTGTACACATGTATATTATGTGTATATCAATTTTTTGTATATAGGTGTGTACACACATATATATGTGTGTATGCGCATGTATATGTATATAAGTGTGTAATAAATTGAATGTATGTATGTGTGTGTATGTGTATGTATATATGTATTCTTATTCGTAGAATTGTGTGTGTATATATATGTATGTATGTGTGTACTTATATAATAATTGTAATTAATTTTTTTTTTTTTTACCTAGTGTTGTCTTTATTTAGTTTAATTTCAAATGACCTAATTTTTTAAAAATAATTTTATTTTAAATCCTATATCTTTTTATTCCCTTTTATTAATAATTATGCCTTTTTAAGTAAAGGCCTTTTTCTAATACTTCAACGTTTTGGGGAAATTAGGTTTTTGAATTTGTCCAGCGTCTGTAATATTTAAAAAATTTTTTTTTTCTTTAGTTTCTTTCTTTTACCCTCCCTTCCTTCTTTTATCTCTCTTACCACCTTTTTTCCGTGTTGCTTAAACTGACGTCGATTTAACGCGGCTGTCTGTTAATTTTTAGTTACATTCCCCCTTTTTTTTGCGAACCCAGACGATGTCAATTTTTTTCTTTTTTTCTTATTTATTTGATTTTATTCTATCATTTTCTTTTTCTTTTTCGTTTTCTTTTTCTTTTTCTTTCCCTTTATTTTTATTTTATTTTATTTTATTTTATTTTATTATTTATTTTCTTTGCAATCTATTTAAAAAGGAAAAATAGACTAATTTTTCTCCAGTTTCTGAAAGGTTTTTTCTG
This sequence comes from Ascarosepion bandense, assembly GCA_037127315.1. Lineage (NCBI taxonomy): Eukaryota > Metazoa > Mollusca > Cephalopoda > Sepiida > Sepiidae > Ascarosepion > Ascarosepion bandense. Next base: position 444,244 of record JBBBDQ010000831.1, read on the forward strand.
TTGCTGAGGTGATGTGTCGTCCCCAGTGGGGATCTTCATATCGAAATGGCCATTCAACATCTTTGAATTAATCCTTTTTTAATATATATTTGCTCTGTAATATTTTATTACATGGAGCTCTCTTCCTGTATCATTTTTTAATATTAAAATAAATTTATAATATTAATTAAGATCGGGTTTTTTGGAATTTACCTTCCTGCTTTTTTCCCTTGGATTGAAGTATCTGAATTAAAATATATATATATATATATATATATATATATATATATATATATATATATATTACATGTAATTTAATTTTTTTTATTTCGGATGGGCATTTAGGGAATTTAACGACACACACACATAAACACACACACACACACACACACACATATATATATGTGTGTGTGTGTGTGTGTGTGTCTGTCTGTCTGTGCGTGCGTGCGTGCGTGCGTGCGTGTGTGGTTAAAGTACCTAAATACATACATATACATATATATTTGGTAAAAGAGATATATATATGTGGCAAAAGAATTCTAAATGGCCATCCGAAATCAAAAAAATTCAAATTATTATATGTAACACACACACACACACACACACACACACACACACACACACACACACACATATATATATATATATATATATATATATATAACAGAAATAGGTTTGTTCTAACGGAGTAAACTGGTATAGAATAAAAAATGTGAGAGGCCCTGAACGTTTTTATTCTATATATATATATATATATATATATAACGGTCTTTGTTATAATATATATATATATATATATATATATATATATATAATGTGTGTGTATGTGTATGTGTGTGTGTGTATGTGCGTGTGTGTGTGTGTGTGTGTGTGTATGCTTAATTATTGCAAAAAATGAAATACACTGTTAAAGAGCAAACACGCATCAAGAGATTTCATAACTGGTAGTAAAGTTTGATAACCGGTGTAAAGAGCAGATGAACTGAGTCGACCCTGCCTCGCCATCGTCTCTTTCTTTCAGTGAATCTGGCGGATAGGATATATATATATATGTGTGTGTGTGTGTGTGTGTGTGTGTGTGTGTGTGTGTGTGTGTGTGTGTGTTACATATAAAATTCTCATTTTTTACTTCGGATGGTCATTTCAATATGTATTTCATACAAATAAATACACAACAGTCTTTATTATAACAGAGTGTATTATTGTTTTAATGTACAGTAGATGAGAAATAAGAATTCTAATTTTAATTTAAAAAATTGTAAAAATATATATCTTAACTCAGAAATTTATTAAAAACAAAAAATGAATGACTGAAAGAATTTTCAAACAGAATATTTGAGTATTATTTCAGTATTATTTCAGTATTTTTCAGTATTTTTTTTAACTTATGAGAGAAACAACTGGGTCCAGTGGTTACTGCTGAAAGGATAAAAGATGAAAGGCATTCAAAAAGATACAAGATGGTAATTGACGTTGCATTTACATTTTTGGAGATTATAGGGATCCGAGAAGCAAGAGTAAATGTAACAGTGGGAGGTACAAGAAACTGATGGAGTAGAAGTTGCGGTTACATTTAACTATTTCAACAGTGATACATGCCAAATTACTCAGTCAGTCAGTTAAGTGCCATACGTGATACACGCTTGGGCGATCATGTCTCGAAAGAGACATGACTGATATCCCGCAGTATGTTGCCATTACTTTCTGTGGTAGACTGGTTGCCAGCCAAGGCTATAGAACCCAATCTGTCCTGTTAGTTAACCCGTAACTGGAGGAAAGAGACGGATTAATTCCTTTCCCAAGGGTATTTGTGCGTAAGTGAATGCAACGAATTCAACTGGAATTCGAACTCGGCTCCCCTATTTCTCGTTCCGATCCGATATCCACTGCACCGCAAAGCAAATCTTGCACCACAGCGCACAGCCAATTAGTAGCGCTTTTAAATTCACTTGGTCGGAGCACCAGGGTAACAAAAGAATAAAGAATGTTTAGAGCAGCTGCACGTTGAGCAAGAGACTGAAATCAAATTGCCGACTTAGAACTGATTGTATCAGTAGTGTATCTAGGAGTTCATTCGTACTGAGTCTGTTTTTGCATTCAAAGGTTTGTTTCTCTTAAACTGGCTGACGATCAGCTATACAGTTTAAACCTTGGTGTACTTTTCCAAAGGGCATGTGTGCGAAAATGAATGTACATTATTCATATTAATGCCCGAATAAATTATTTTTAGTCTGTTCTCATATTCTTTACATTAGAATATATTTTATTTTGAGTGGTTCACGTCGTTTATATAACAATGCCTCTCTGATTAAGGGTATTTGGGTATTTTATAACGTTTTCAAACTCTTCAGTTTGAAATAAACCCCATCACTTGATAAGACACAAGCAGTGTCGAAAGAAAGTAGCTACTTTTGTAGTGATATCATAACAAATTTATGTTATATATATATAAGCATGCGGTGTAGATATAGAAGAATCCAAAGGAGTATCCTGTACATAAAGTGGTGGGATAACTCTCTAGAAGCGATCTAAATATATCTGTATATAAGTACATATGGAGCAAATATACGTAAAAATTAAGACAAACACGTTATTCCATGGTTAAGTGGGAGTGTAGGCCTATTTCAGGCGAACCATCGTTAGCTTCCGTCTTTATTGTACAGAAGATTTTACACGAAAAAATCTTCTGTACAATAAAGACGAAAGCTGATGATGGTTCGCCTGAAATAGGCCAACCTTCCGATTTACCATGAAATAACGTGTCTGCCTTAATTTTTTCTGCAGATAAAGCAGTAATAATACCGGCTTCCCGGGCGCTTTTAAAGAGAGCTGTTATATGGCAGAAGTTAATATGACTGACCAAATATATTAAATGTGTAAGATAGAATCTGGAGAGATAAACGTCTAGCACGACATGGTTAACCAACTTTTCTAGCACCAGATCAGGAACAATGTAGTAATATTTTCCTCATTTTGAATAACATACAAAGGTTGACAGTCAGTCAGTTAAGTGCCATACGTGATACACGCTTGGGCGATCATGTCTTGAAAGAGACATGACTGACTGGGCAAAAGATTATCCCGCAGTAGGTTGCTATTGCTTTCTGTGGTAGACTGGTTGCCGACCAAGGCTATAGAACCCAATCTGTCCTGCTATTTAACCCATAACTGGAAGGAAGAGACGGATTAATACCTTTCCCAAGGGTATTTGCCCGTAAGTGAATACAATGGATTCAACTAGAATTCGAACTCGGCTCCCCGGCTTCTCGTTCCGAGCCGATATCCACTGTACCACAACGCACATCCAAAGGTTGACAAGTCGTTTAAAAAAACAAAAAAAAAACAATCAAATCTGTCGGTTATCTTGCTAATGGACACATATTTAAACCAAAGGACGTTAAGTACGCGATGACCCGCTTTCAGTTGATTAAGAAAACATTTATTAAAGTTATTAATTCTATTAATATATCCCTGGGATCACCCGTTGTCTGTCTGTGTGGAGCGCGTAAATTCATCAAACTAAAAGTCCAGGAAAAAATGCACAAAGAAGTATAACAAAATCAGAAAAGGCTCTAACGTTTATTTTACACCTGACTGATTTTAGGGGATATCTGTTTCTCTCCTGGTACTTCCTTCAACTTTTTTTCTGTAAACCTGATGCTTGTAAGATACCCCAAGAGCCAGCCGCACCCAAAAATCTCATTACTCGAAGAGCAGTACCGTTGAAATCTCTTGGTGGGCTGAGGAGAGATTTCTTTGATAGGCAAATCAAAAAAAGTTTCATACCAAAGTTAACTGACGAGCAAGTTAGTTTTTGATATCATTCTTACTTTCTTTTATGTGTCTTATCCCTTCAGGGCGTAGGCGAAAATGGCTCTCCACGGCTTTTACTCTTTTTTAGCTTTTTTCAAAAGCTAACCAAAGTACTGAGAGATAGGAAATTCTCATTGGAATCAAAGAAAAGAGTGCCGAAACAGCTATGTGATATATGTTTTTCTGTACGGCAGTGAATGTTGGACGATCTTTTCAAAGATGCAGGAGAAGCTCAAGGCAGCAAATATGCGGTTCTACAGAAGGATGTTGAGAATAAAATGGACTGAGCACGTGAGCAACGACGAGTTGTTGCTGAGAATGCAAACAAGAAGAAATCTTATACTTAATACCAGGAAGATACATGTAATGAGGAGGGAGGATTGGGAAAATCTGATACTCACGGGATGAATAGAAGAGGAGACAGGAGAAATCAGCGCGAGACGTGTTTGCTCAATGGATGATGCAAACAGGGGTTCGGAGAGATACCAAGATGAAAAAATATTAAGAGCAACAAGGAACAGAGGACAGTGTACGTCCTTGATCGCCCACATCCTGAAGGTAAACGGTACATGAAGCTGAAGTATATATTTCCACTTATTACCTTCGCAGCTTCTGTTCTGCTATCTCTTGACACAAAACTGCTATTAAATAGAATGAATAGTCCGAATAATGTAAATACTGTACATACTACCTTATCTCAGAAATATAAACAAATAGAATGATCTATTATTAAACGTCGTACAAATGGCAACAAAGATGAGGACAATAGTCCGAATAATGTAAATACTGTAAATACTACCTCATCTCAGAAATATAGACAAATAGAATGATCTATTATTAAACGTCGTACAAATGGCAACAAAGATGAGGACAATAGTCCGAATAATGTAAATACTGTAAATACTACCTCATCTCAGAAATATAAACAAATAGAATGATCTATTATTAAGCGTCGTACAAATGGCAACAAAGATGAGGACAATTATCCGAATAATGTAAATATTGCAAATACTATCTCATCTCAGAAATATAAACAAATAGAATGATCTATTATTAAACATCGTACAAATGGCAACAAAGATGAGGACAATTATCCGAATAATGTAAATACTGTAAATGCTACCTCATCTCAGAAATATAGACAAAAACTCTCCTGTAGTTATAATTTAGAATTGTCAAAGTAATTAGTGTATCTGATGCTTCATATACTGCATGGTTTTCTTAATTTACTGAGCAGTTTCATGTCGATGTCGAGCTTTCGTGAGGCTACCGTGATGATGCTCCCATTTGTCTGGACTAGTGTGCCTATCGAGAACTTTACAATAAAAATCCTGCTTGCAAAAATACATATATATATGTGTGTGTGTGTGTGTGTGTGTGTGTGTGGCGTGTGTGTGGCGTGTGTGTACACTGCGTATAAATAACTCGTTAAATCTCCTCCTCACCCAGTCGCGCCGATATATTTGGTGTAGAATCTCTGCCTGATACAAAAATCGACCGAGTTTTGATCCTGTCCGGAAGCAATCGGATGTCTAGCCCCACTAATCGCACTAATACAGTGAAAACAGTCTTGTTTGTCATTATTATATATATACACACACACACACACACACACACACATATATATATATATATATATATATATATATAGTCATCCGCAGACGGATCTATATATATATAATAATGACAAACCCGTAAAAACGAAAACGATAGTCCCCAAAATTTATCTAATAAAGAAGGAAATTACTGGAAAGTAATTGAAACTCACCTGAAACTCACCTGAAGCGAGCTGAATGTGTAATGCTCCTCATGCCAATGACATTTACAACGAGCTTCTCTACGGCATATGACTTCAATGAATTTTTTTTAATGCGTTCCTCACGAATTTATATTTGAATTGGGGTCATCAGGAGAGATTGTGCACCGTTTCGGGGCCTTCCTCTCAACGGTTTCACTTGTACACCAGCCCCCTCCCCCTCACTGATGTGAGACCCCATTAAAACGATATGCTACTGTGTTCATTAATATTAAACAGAGAGAGAGAGAGAGAGAGAGAGAGAGTGTGTGTTCAATGCATATTATCCAGAGCAATATGATTTGTTGGGTCTGAAAAAACAGTTTGTAATTTTTACAACTGCCGAGATAAATTCTAGATCTGCAACCGTTTAATTGTGTTTTAATCTCTCTCTCTCTCGCTTATATATATATATATGTGTGTGTGTGTGTGTGTGTGTGTGGAAAGATTGTAAGGGACGAAGATTGTTACGCTTAAATTGTTATGATTTAATAGAAAGCAGACGCTATATTTGCTATCAAATGTAACACGTATGAATATTTTGAGTTGAATTAAACCTTGTAATAGAAGGTTGTTGCATGCTTGACAAGCTCTACATTTCTTCTATGTGCCGTGTCCCTTCAGGACGTAGGCAATCATGATCTTCCATATCTCCCTATCTATTGTAGCTCTTAACAATCCTTAAATTGTTATTCCACACATACCCCGCTCCCCCATCAAGCTGCTCAAGTCCATCAAGTATGGTACACATTGCTTTCCCTAGTCTCTCTTTCGCTCTATTCGTTCAGTGTACATCGGATTCTCGAAGCCCTCCTTCCTCATAACATATCCCAGAAACTTTAGCTGTTTTATTCAGATGTTAAATATCAGTTTCCTATTAGTGTGCATCCTCTCCAAAACCTCATCGTTGATCATATGTTCTGTCTTCTTCTTCGGCATCCTCAGCATCCTTCTGTAGAGCCACATTTTGGTAGCTTCAAGTCATTCTCTCATCTTTAATGAGGTTATCCAGCAATCGCTACCGTATTGAAAAACATACATCATATAACAATCCAGTACTCTCTTTTTTATTTCCATCGAAATCTTCTTGTCTCTCAATATTCTATTAAGCTTCCGGAATCTCTGAAATCTTTGGGCATATCAGTAAGCATTCGGTCTCAGTTTCACCGTTTCCGTTATATGTTTGAACACTTGCCAGGAATTTAAATTGTTGCATCGTGGAGGAATGACAATACGCACATATAAAGTAAGTAATACGTTTATTCTCGGTAGATACAGTAGTACGCGTCCGTGTAGAGTGGCAACAACTAGTGAGTTGAGTAGACAACGACCGTGCTAGCCGTCAGCTGCCGAGTCCACTGTCACTACTCGATATTAGTCTTTTATATATTGTGAACCGTATGTCACGTGTTCGAGCTACGTCACAATATAAATTTATGTATCTTTTTTTAGTATCCTCGATTTAGAGTTGGCATTTTGGGCTATTCTTTTTACTGATGACCATTTATTCAGTTTGCTTGTAGTTTAATTTTCCTATTTCCGTTTTTTTGTGTGGAAGTTTTATATCACGCAGGTCTTTAGTTTATATCATTATCTTCCTCTTAAAACAGTGTTTCAGGAAAATGATATTCTGATGTCTAGCGTTCTGATTCTTGTTCGTATTGATGAAAGTTTTCTTTCCTAACATTTGTTTAACGTCAGGAAGAGATAACTGAATCTCCTGGAACATGCAATGAGGATGGACGGCTTGAAGAACCTGATACTAACAGGCCAGATAGAGGGAAAAAGAGACAGAGGAAAGCAGCGGAGAACATATTTGACGGGCCTGAGCAGGTGGATAACAGAACGGGGGTTGCGTGGTGTTACAGGAGAAAGCGTGCTAAGAACCACCAGGGATAGGGAGACGTGGAAAGCCATGATCGCCTACGTCCTGAAAGAACAGGGCACATAGAAGAATATATATGCCAACTGTTTATAAGAAATTAAAATGTGGGGATAAAATGGGGGATCAATTCTATATTATAAACAATATATAAATTGATCCCTCATTTTGTGACCATGCTAGTTTCTATACATTTATATTCTAGATTTATGGGCTTGAGCTAGTGCATGACAGAACGGGGGTTGCGTGGTGTAACAGGAGAAAGCGTGTTAAGAGCCACCAGGGATAGGGAGACGTGGAAGGCCATGATCGCCTACGTCCTGAAAGGACAAGGTACATAGAAAAAGAAGACTGTTGAATAGCAATACGTTGAATAAGCTAATATATCCTCTTCTATTAACATGTAGTATCCATTTTAGATATTGTTGTTTCTGAAACGTCTAAAAGCAATGTGGTTTCTGTTATTGATAAATTTCTCTAAAATCCGACAAAGGACAAGCTTCATTGAAACCAGCAACGTTCATTCCTTCGAATCTAATTTTAATCATTAATGTGTGAAAGCGGTTCTATTTAAATGAGTTTAGCCATTCTTGAACCAGTTAGACGCTAAGCATAAAACCCATATGATATTCTGGATCTAAGAAGGCTATTTCAGGACATGACTCAAATATTTTGTAAATATTTTGCTTTTTCTGTTCCAGGTGACTGAGAAGAAAACTACACGTGACGATGTCTGTGTTCCGTTTTTTTTTTTTTTATTAAATTTATTACAATTGATCCATTCATTGAAGGATTTAAAGTGTCTAAATACAGCAATTTACATATATGGAAAGTGTTTTGTGATGCAGTGAATGAGAAATCAGAGAGCCGAGTTCGAATTCCAGTCTTGGCAGACCGCCTGCAGTCTCTCTCCCATCGGCGCGACGTGGCTTCCCTGTGTCTCTTCTATAAATACTTTCACGGTTTCTGCTCCGATGAATTTAGATCACTAGTGCCCCCTAAATACGAATTTGAACGAGATACTAGATTAGCAACTAGATCCCACCCTTTTACAGTGAAACCGATAAAATGCAGCCGTAACTTCTACTCCAACAGTTTCTTTCCTCGCACTTCCCGACTGTGGAATTCTCTTCCAAATGGTTGCTTCCCCGACGGCTACAATCTCCAGGAGTTTAAATGTAAGGTCAATAGACACCTCCTAACACACTAACCTGCTCCCTTTCTATCAAACACTCTTCCCATCTGCCCAACAATCATCCTCGGTATCCTTACTCATCCGTCACCTTCCTCCTGACATTCCCTATGTCTAACCACTCCTTCCCTTTACCTTCCCCTATGTAGCCCCATGCGCAATAGTGGCAGTGGAATGCCTTGCTTGGGGTGAGATGATTTAAAAAAAAAAAGTCGAATTCCAAGCACATGACAAAGGCTGGAGCGTAAAATCGCTGGAACTTAGTAAACAGGGCAATAAAGATAAGGACCACAGTGCAAACAATGTAAATAATTTATAAGAGAAAATATAAACATATTCAAGATGTTGACCTTTCACCCTACCTTTAACATAAACTATCGGCCATAATTATCAGGCCACCCCAGTGTTTAGAAAAAATGATATATTTCATACTATTTTTTAGTATTTAATGCCAAGTGCATAATTGTAAATGAAAATGGAATGGTTCTTTTGTTAATACAGCACAATAACATGTGCATCAAATTAATTTATAAATATTTAATAATTACCTATATTGCAGTTTCATCAATGAAAGAATGAAGAAAATTTAGGGTGATTCGGACGAGTTCATCTTTTCTTCCTTGCTTTGTAAAATTTTACAAAGTAATAACAACAAAAAAAAAAATTCTATTTTCATTTAGAATTATCCACTTGGTAATAAATAATAAAAATAGTATGAACTACATCATTTCTTTTAAAAAACTGAGGTGGCCTAATAATTATGACCGGTAGTGTAAGTTAAAAAGAAAACTCCAATCAACACCAGGAAGAATTCTAACAGTAGTCTTGAAAGAACCATTTTCTGAAAAACTATTTCAAGAGAGAGTAGCTAACAGCAAAATAATGCCGAAAGTTTCTTGTATGGAAACGGTTATTCTCAGTATAACCAATTCGTGATATTCTTTTTTTCTAGACAGCGGACGAGAGAAGATGTTATTAATTTGTGAACGAGGCGTTAAACTCGAGACAAAATAGATTAACTGATATAAGCAAATAAGTGACTATAAAAAATATTTCGGTAAATCAGTGACTGTAGATCCTTTCGAGATTTCAAATGAAGACGCCAGATGCCCCGATATGAATAATGTACTTTGCGCAAAACTAGGTAACTTCTGTTGCTTTATGGGTGTGGCATGTAAGTCAGAGTGGGGGATGAGGCTGGGTACGTATTCAGTACATAAGTGTAAGATTTACGGTAGATAACGAGAGTAAAAGAAAATGAATGATTTTAGACCTACTGGATGAACGATGATATAAGTAACGTGTGTTCGTGTAATTGTACTTGTGTTTTAAGGCTTCATTCCGTGAAGTAAATTAAACCTGAAGAAATATTAACGACTTCCTCTTATTAAAATAAAAATAAAAAGAGAAATGAATACGAAAATAGTAAAGTGCAATCTTTTGATTAAAATAAAATGTTGTACTTATCACAATATTTCGGCTTAATCAAGTCCGTATCTTCAGGAAAATTTTGAAAGAATATTTTATTTAATCTAAGCTTGTCAATTATTGTCGATCTGTAAACAATATCTTATTAAATACGGCTCATATATCCTATATATATATATGTATATATATATATATATATATATATATATATATATAAACTTATTTATAAATGGAACTTTTATATTTCATGTGAACTTAAAAATCTGTTCTTTTCAGAACATAAATAAAACATTCGGACAATTTTTACAAACATCTAAACTTATTTATAAATGGAACTTTGTCTCTGTGTGTGTGTGTGTCCGTTACCTATAGACTCCAAAAATTATACACATTTGTACTATAAGCGCCTGCGATTGTTCTTAGCTAGGTTTTGTGTCGAGGTACCTCCGATAAATATCGAAAATCGATAATCGAAAAAATCGGGTTATAGGAGTAGTCCGATTTTAATCAAATTTGATACACTCATAGACAAAGGCATAAGAAACGATATTCAGAAGTTTCAAGGTTGCAGTTCTCACAATAGTGCAGAAAATCAATAATATATATATATATATATATATATATATATATATAAAAGGCAAGATGTTTGTGTGTGTGTAACTGTTTATCTGCCTGTATGTCTGTATTTTTTCAGCCCTTTTATTTTAGTTTTTTGCTTCGGGTTTGGCTCTAAGTAGGTATAATTGCAGTTCTTAGTCTCAGCCATGATACCATTTACTCAGAGGACTTATTTAGTCTTCAAAATTCAGTTTACGACGAAAAGAACTTACTTGATATCGATATCAGGAAATCAAAATTTGAATTACATCCATTCATTTTTCTTTCAGTCTACGGTTTCGCTTTAACTGGAAACAACTATTGCTTTTTAGTCTTTCGTGCCAACGTCCAAAGAGTCTGAGCTCCAGGACCATATATTAGTTTTAAAGCATTCATTATACCCGAGCAACGCCGGGCTATACTTCTAGTATAATATACAATGAAAATACTACCTCATCTCAGAACTTTTGACAAATAATATAAGGTTTAATTAATAATATATATGTGTGTACGTGTTTCATCGAACACACACACACACACACACACATATATATATATATATATATATATATATATATATATATGCATTAAGAAACCATGGCCGAGTGGATATATATATATATATATATATATATATATATATGTATGTATGTATGTGTGTCATTAATTCAGTAATGAATTAGAACATTCTCAGCTACTGGCGTATTTTTACATGGAATATCACTCGGTAAAGTTTGCTTTCTTCTACCAAGCGCCCATAGCTCAGAGGTAGAATATCTGGTTTCTGGCGAAAAGCAGTCGGATGTCTAACCATTCTAATGAGCTATGATACAGTGAAACAGATCTGTCTGCAGATGACTATATATATATATATATATATATATATATATATATATATATATATATATATTAATCATATCACCCCAAGCAAGGCGGTAACGCCACTGATGTGCAGGGGTCTACATAAGAGTGAGAAGATTAGAAAAGAGAAAACCGGAAACCGCATCCTAAACAGGAAACAAGGGATGAGCCTCTTCACCTGTTCAATAGATGTGGGTGGAGTGTGAACCGGGCGATAAGTATGTGTGTGTGTGTGTGTGTGTGTGTGTGAGTGTGTGTGTGTGTGTGTGAAGACGTCTTGATTTGTGTACGCGCGATCGATGAAAATCTTTTTAAACATTATACACATTTAGTTAAGGCAAATGATTGTCCAGTGTCCGTTAAGTTTTTCTGTCCAAAGCCTCCGTAGATTTCTTCACGGATATTCCTCTTCTTTTATGTACCTTGTCCTTTCAGGACGTAGGCCATCATAGCCTTCTACGTCTCCCTATCCCCGGTGGCTCCTAGCAAGCTTTTTCCTGTAACATCTTGCAGCCCCCGTTCGGTCATCCACCTGCTCAGGCCTATCAAATATGTTATCCGCTGCTTTCCTCTGTCTCTTTTTCTCTCTGTCTGGCCTTTTAGTATCAGGTTCTCTAAGCTCTCCTTCCTCATTGCATGTCCCAGGAATTTCCGTTGTCTCTTCCTGATGCTCAATATTAATTCCTTTTCGTTTCCATTCTTTCCAACACCTCGTCATTGCTCACATGCTCGGTTCACGATATCCGCAGCATCCTTCTGTAGAACCATATTTCAGCTGCTTCAATTTGTCCTTCATCTTTGTAGATATTGTCTAACATTCTCTGCCATATTGAAGAACTGGCAACATATAGCAATCCAGTACTTTCTTCTTTGTTTCTAGTGAAAGTTTCCTTTGTCTTAATATTTTACTCAGCTTCTAAAACACGTCCTTCGCAATGCCAATTCGCACTTTCGGTCTTCGATTAAAACACTTCCCAGATATTTAAATTTTTGTATCTGCTTGATTTTAGTATCGTCGACTTGTATTTGGTATTTTGGGTTGCCCTTTTTGCTGATGACAATGCATTCAGTTTTTTTGTATTTTATTTGTAGTCCTTTCAAAGATATACTTAAATTAAAATATATTTGATAGCAATCTTGGTCTCTCTTTTGCTGTTGTTTAGCGAATGAATACAAAAGAGAATCTGTGGGTCACCTAAAAAAATATTGGTCTATAAATATTTATCTAATTATAGGATTTACGATAATGGCCGTCAAGAATAAGAGTAACACCTATTAAATCGATGAGACACCAGACACCAGATCATGTTCGCCTTATAGGAAGGTGTCAATAAGCGAGAAGAGGGTGCATGTCAAAATATTCGTGAGTAAACAGTCAGTGCAACACAGTCTTTTAATTTATACTCATAATAAAAGTGAGCATATATATATATATATATATATATATATATAATGTAGAATATTTGTTATTTAAGTCAGGTAAATTCCCAGTCAGGTAAATTGAGACCAACTCAAAAGAATTCAATGTTAAATTTATTTATTTAATTTAACAGAGTAATATAATCAAGAAAATATTTGGATAAAACTTAGATCTTGTAGAAATATCTAAATTTAAAAATTGTAGAATATCTAAATTTAGAAATTGTATCTAATTCTTTCTAGATTTTATATATATATATATATATATATATATATATATAATGAGTGAGAGTGAGAGTTTGGAAGCAATAGAGAGAAAGAGGGGCCTAATAGGCGAAGTAGACAATTAGATAAATAAGAGAAACGAATTACACGACTAGGTAGGTATATACAAAAAAATAGAAAAACAAAACGCCCAAAAGGTATAGATGTAGAGAGAGAAAAACGTAATCAGATAGATAGATAATGAACAGTCTGAGATAAATAGATAGATAGATAGATAGATAGATAGATAGATAGAATAGAATGGGAAATAGGGATAGATAGATAGATAGATAGATAGATAGATAGATAGATAGATAGATATGAACAGAATGGGATAGATAGATAGATAGATAGATAGATAGATAGATAATGAACAGTCTGAGATAGATAGATAGATAGATAGATAGATAGATAGATAGATAGATAGATAGATAGATATGAACAGAGTGAGAGAAATGAACAAGGGATGATAGATAGATAGATAGATAGATAGATAGATAGATAGATAGATAGATAGATAGATACTGAACAGGCATCTATAAGAACAGGCATATATATATATATATATATATATATATATATATATATATATATATATATAAAGTAGAGCTGATGATATTTATTCAGAAATTAAAACATGGATATATTACAATATCACTACAAAAGTAGCTATTTTGTTTCGACACTTCTTGTCTTGTCAAGCGCTGTGGTTTATTTTAAATTGAATCCAATATCCATGTTATAATTTCTGAATATATATATATATATATATATATATATATATATATATATATATATAGCCAAGTATAGGTTAGGAATGGGTGGAATAAAATTCCGTATCCAAAGAAACACTATTTTTAAGAAAGTGCTCAGTAAGAAGTAAAGCAAATAATATTTATTTAGAATTTATAACAATAATATGTTTTAATATTACTACAAATATAGCCATTTTGTTTCGAAACTATCCGTGTCTTTATCAACTGATGGGATTTATTTCAAGTTGGAATGTTTGAAAAAGTTCCAAACTAGCCAAACCCCTTTATTCAGGGAGGCATTGTTACATAAGCAGTATGGACCAATTAAATTAAAGTAATTTCTAATTTAAAGAATATGATAACTGACTCTAAAAACAATTTATTGGAGCATTAATATTAATATTTGGTTTAACAAAGCATTAAATTGAGATTATTTTAAAATTATTCAGCTATTAAACGAAGAAACGACATGGACGCACACATAAACAAATCTATAGACATCCACATATAGACAAATATACGAGTATATACATATACAAACATATATTGGTATATAGACACATGTACAAATTAATATACGGACATATATATACATTCTCGATTCCCGACCTTGCAGCTCATATACAATCACTTTCTCACCGGCGTAATGTGGCTTCCATGTGTATCTTCTATAAATACTTTTACTGGTGACCTCTATATATGAATTTACTCGAGTTAAAAGATTAGCAACTAGGTCCAACCCTTTTACTGCGTATCCACTAAAATATAAACACAAATTCTACTCCATCAGTTTCTCTTCTCGCACTTCCCCCCTGTGGAATTCCCTTTCGTGTTACTTGCTTCCCCGAGAGCTACAATTTCCAAGAATTTAAATCTAAAGTCAAAAGTCATCTCCTATCTCACTGACTTGCATCCTCTCTCATGCTCCTTTCTCCGTTCACTCCCCCTCTCATCAATATTCTCATCCTTCTCTTACCCACTTCCTGACACCCCCTATAACCTGTCCTTCTTTCTCCGACACATACCCGAACATTTCCTCACATACCCGAACATTTCCTTACAAACTACGCTTTCTGTCTAAATAAACCTCTTTCTCCCACACACAATTACCCCGACACACACACACACACACACACACACACACACACACACACACACACACACATATATATATATATGTATATGTATATATATATATATATATATTATAATCGTGTCGCCCCAAGCAAGGTATTTTACTGCCACTGTTGTGCAGGGGGTTACATAGGAGGAATGTTGAGGAGTGAGAGGTTGCAGGGGGTGTCAGGAAAAGAGTAGGAGAAATCCAAACATAGTCTTCACGACTGTCAGATATTTAGAGATATCTAACTGGATATATTATGGTGAAAAAATTAATGAACATTTTCAAACTAGTCCCTCTTTGTATTATGAAAGTCAGTTCCTAGTTAGGTCTTTCGATCAGGTAATAACTAGGACCCCTGAGAATGGTTATAATGATTTAATAAAAAATGGAGGGGGGGGGGGGTTAAGCGAATTTAATATTTTGCTCTTCTAACTCTATAGTTGCCTTACAAAAATTTCCAGTACCCCAAAGATGTCTGTTATGAAGCAGTGGATATCGACTCGGAACGAGAAATAGGAGAGCTGAGTTCGATTTCCAGTTGAATTCCTTGCATTCACTTACGCACAAATAGCCTTGGGAAAGTTATTTATCCGACTCTTGCTTCCATTTGAATACGTTGCAAATATTCTAGAGATAAGTTATTAATCCATCTCTTCTTCCTCCAGCTATGAGTTAAATAGCAGAGCAAATTGGGTTCCATAGCCTTGGTTGGTTAGCTGTCTACCGCAGAAAGTAATGCCAACTTTTGAAAGTCCCTTTCGAGACATGACCGCCAAAGAATATATCACTTAACTCACTGAATATAATAGTTGGAACCATGAGTAAAGCTTCTACTTGGCATAAAGTTGGGGATCGGTTTTATATTGTTGTAAAGAAATAAACTGATTCGCCACTAATAGTTATTTATTAATATAATAATATAATATAATCCGTCTCTTCTCCATCCAGCTATGGGCTAAATAGCAGGATATATTGGGTTCTTTAACCTTGGTTAGCAACCAGTCTACTACAAAAAGTAACGGCAAAATCTTCTGCTGAATTATTCATGTCTCGTTCGAGACATGATCGCCCAAGTGTATCTAGCGTATGGCACTAAACTGACTGACATTATGTCTATTTTGCCTGTCTGCCTGTCTGTCTGTCTGATTTTTTTTTTTGTCTTTTTTAATCGTTTCACCCAAAGCAAGGCGGTACCGCCATTGATGCGCATGAGGCTACATAGGAGCAAAAGTTTAGACAAGAGGAGAGTGAAGAGAAAGACGGACCAATTAGAGTAGGTGTCAGAGAAAAGGCAAGAGAAGGATGGGAACACAGATGTGAAGACAGTTGCAAAGGCAGAGAGAAAAGAAAAGAACACGATATACAGGGTGATGTAGAAAGTACTGGATTCGGGTGGATAAGAGATGGGAATTGACATTGCATTTAAATTCCTGGAGGTTATAGCCGTCAGGAAAGCAAGTTTATGAAAGGGAGTTCCACAGGCGGGAAGTGAGAGAAAAGAAGTTGCCGGAGTAGAATTGTCGGATGCATTTGGTTGATCTGACTGTAAATGGGTGGGACGTTGTTGCCAGTCTTGTTGCACGAGTAAATTCTTGTGGCGGGGGCACCAGTGACTTAAGTTCGTCGGAGAAAATATTTGTAGAATAGACAGAGAGAAGCCACATCCTGCCGGTGAGAAAGTGTCTAGAGTCTGCCTTTTGCTGAGTTTTACCTATTCAACAACTTTCAAGCATTTGTCACTTTCGTCCTATTTCTCTTGATGGATATTAACTGCATTAAGTTACTGCGTTTCAATTATTGGCTTTATGTCTCTAGTATTTAAATGAGCAGAACTAGTTTCTTTTGCTTTAACACCTTATTTTAAAAAAAGCGGGGAAACAGGTTTTAAAGATTTCAACCTCTTGGGAATTTGTGAAGCCAAGAAGAATCTATTTAAACATGGTTTGGCACCAAATGACAATTAAAGAAATATCCTGAAGTAAAATCGAATTTTAAATGTTTTTTTGTCTTCCTCGCACGTTCCTTTCGTTTTTTGCTCTCTCTCTCTCTCTCTCTCTCTCTCCCTCCCTCTCTCTCTCTCTCTCTCTCTCTCTCTCTCTCTCTCTTGAATGGTCTCTTACACAAACACGTCTTTGAAAAAATTCTACATTTTTAAACATATTGAAAGAAGTGGTTTCGCTGAGACATAGATAGATAGATAGATAGATAGATAATGACCAAGCAAAGATAGATAGATAGATAGATAGATAGATAGATAGATAGATAGATAGATAGATAGATAGATAACAAACTGAGATAGATAGATAGATAGATAGATAGATAGATAGATAGATAGATAGATAGATATGAATAAACGGAAAAGGATAGATAGATAGATAGATAGATAGATAGATAGATAGATAGATAGATAGACTGTGATTGATATGAATGAACTGTGATAGATATATATGAATAGTCTGTGATAAACATAGATGAATATACTGTGAAGCATAGGTATGAATAGACTTTAATATATAGATAGATATGAACAGACTGTCATAGATAGCTAGATAGATAGATAGATAGAGAGACAGAGAGAGAGAGAGAGAGAGAGAGATACATAGATAGATGCAACGACTACTTAATAATCTTTAATGCGTCCCTCTCTTAGAAAGCAGACGAATCTGAAAGTGTAAATACACCTTGCTTTTTAAAAAGTCCGCAATTTTATCGCCGGTTTCTGTACTGTCATGGCCGTGTCTATGAGTCCACAATGCATCAGGTTGATTGGCAACCAATGAAGCAGACAACGCGAGAGTCACGCTCAAATTTCTCATTTAAACTTCTTATTCGAATGAGAAAATTATTAAAATTTCTTTTGCCTTTTTTCGTTTTTTATGCATGCTAAGTTCTTTTCTCGTACACCCCTAGTTTTAAGCGTCATCTAGAAATATCAATTAATTTCAGAAAGGATTCTTTTCAAGAAAAAAAATAACAAGTTTTTGTATATATTTCTCGACAGATAATATCTGGAAAAGTAGATATGTCTTTACTGAGACAATACAAAAGTCTCCGACAATGTCTGAGATCATTTGTTCAGATAAATTCATTTGAAACTGCTCCAGTAGATATCTCCTGCAACTCCATACCTTTACAAGAGCCATATCCTTCCAAAAATGGAGTACTTCTGCCATACATTAGGAAGAAATTCTCAGTCTTTATTTTCCCGTCTCGATAGAGTCCAAAATAATCTCGTGTCCTTGTGGGGGTGGAGACGAATTATTTCTTCCCTTCTATTCATCTCGAGGCACTTGACAAAATCCACAGAATGATCTGCAACGTCATCAATCCTGGCTTGGAAGCTTGCTATCATTCACTTTCTTTCAAAGTTGCTTCCCTTTGTCTTTTCTACAAATATTTTTACGGCTTCTGCTCTGACCAGTTTTTTTTTTCCCTGGTGCCCTGACAACATGAATTTACTCGTGCTACTAGATTAACATCAAAGTCTAACTCTTTTACCGTCAAAATAATCAAATTTAATCTCCACTTCTACTTGAACAGTTTCTCTTCTCGCACATTCTGTCTGTGGATCTTCTATCTCTATACTTACTTTCTTGATTGTTATAATTTCTAAAAATTAAATTGAACGTTAATTGCCATCTACCTTCCTAAATCTCATTCACCTCTTCAAATTCAATCCTTTCTTCGGTGTCCCCTATATTCTGTTTTTCTCTTTCTGTAACCACCCTGTGCGACGGTGGCAGTTCTGCTGGATACTTAGAATGAGTATGATACTCGGGAAATGACGTCAAAGTAGGCAAATGTAACCTGCTCTTCTACTCGAAAATTTTCTTTTCTTGCATATTCCGTCCGTGAAACTCGTGTTAAAAAAAGATGCAGATTTTAAAAATTTAAAGCTCTTCGGAATCATTTTAATATCTCTAATTTGTAACTCGCGTCTGGGATTTTATCTCTTGCTGGTAGCCAAACATTCTGTCATCTTTGTAATTGGTGGTTAGTATTTTCTTCCCGCTTTCTTCTACCATCCTGTCTCGTAGGTTCTGTAGTTTTCTTTCGGAGTCGGCCATTAGCACAGTGTCATCCGTGTATCTTATAATCTCAAGGTTTCCCATCAGTCAGTCAGTTAAGTGCCATGCGCGATACACGCTTGGGCGATCATGTCTCGAAAGAGACATGACTGACTAGTCAGAAGATAATCCCGCAGTAGGTTGCCATTGCTTTCTGCGGTAGACTGGTTGCCGACCAAGGCTATAGAACCCAATCTGTCCTGCTATTTAACACATAATTGGGGGGAAGAGACGGATTAATACCTTTCCCAAGGGTATTTGCGCGTAAGTGAATGCAAGGAATTCAACTGGAATTCGAACTCGGTTCTCCGATTTCTCGTTCCGAGCCGATATCCACTGCGCCACAAAGCACATCCGCTTCCCATCACCTCTCTCAATTTCAATACTTTCTTCGGTATCTCCCCTATTCTGATTTTTTTTTCTTTCTATAACCTCCACCCCCGTGCGCTGGTGGCAGTCCGGCTTTGATTGAGGCGATTATAAAAAAAACACAACCTACAGTCTTTTTTCCCACAGACGAGACACCGGAAGCCCCTCGCAGTTCCATCCCTATTTCCAGCAACAGTGTTCATACGAACAACATTCCTTATTTCTACAAGTTCAAAACTTCACAGCTTACACCCGCTATTCAACACACGTTATAGTAAACTCCGGTGAGACTCAAGCAGCTTCTTCCCGCGGACCGCAGCACTGTGGAACCGACTGGCAAAATGATGCAACCTCAGTCACTACAATCGTGGTATGTTCACATCTAGGGTGAACCGTTATCTTTCCCAAAAACATCATCTTGCGCCTCTCTCTATTTTGCGTAGCTGATTTGGAGCAATGGATATTGGCTCGGAACGATAAATCAAAGAGCCGAGTTCGAATTCCAGTTGAATTCACTTACGTTGGAAAGGTATTAATCGATCTTTTCTTCTTTCAGCTATAGGTTAAACAGCCGAACAGATCGGGTTTTATAGCTTTGGTTGGCAACCAGACTACTGCAGAAAGCAATTATAATTTACTGCGGAAAAATCCTCTGCAAAATCAGTCATTTCGAGACATGATATCCCAAACGTGTATCACATATGGCACTTAACTTCATTGTTGAAGCCTTAAGCATTGTTATAGTGGTTAGGATGTGCGTTGTGGTGCAATGGATATCAACTCGGAACGATAAATCGAAGAGCCGAGTTCGAATTCCAGTTGAATTCCTCGTGTTCACGTACGCACAAATATCTTTGGGAAAGGTATTAATTCGTCTCTTCCCTCCAGTTATGGGTTAAATAATAGGACAGATTGCGTTCTATAGCCTTGGCTGAGAACCTACTGCGAGATAATCTTCCGCCCAGTCAGTCATGTCACTTTCGAGACATGATCGCCGAAAGCGTGTATCACGTATGGAACTTAACTGACTGACTATAGTGGTTGATCAAAATCAGTCTGTTACCGAATTGGAACGACAAAGGAAAGATGTGGAAGATAACTGTGGATGACATGCGTCAGAAAATGGAAAGAGAATCCAGTCATTAGCAAACCGGGAAAACAAGCTGTCCCCAGCGGAAACGAAATTCTCACATAGCACAACATTTAGAGCAAGGGAAAGAAAGAGTGAAGAAGGAAATGCTTATATATATATATATATATATATATATATTAATCATATCACCCCGAGCAAGGCGGTAACGCCACTGATGTGCAGGGGTCTACGTGAGAGTGAAAAGATTTGGAAAAGAGAAAGCCGGAAACCACATCCTAAACAGGGAACAAGAGATGAGCCTCTACACCTGTACAATAGACGTGGGTGGAATGTGAACCGGGCGATAGTTTAGTCTATCTACTCCAATTGAAAAAAAAATGAAAAAGAAAAAAAAACGAAAAGTGAAAAGATTGGAAAAGAGAAAGCCAGAAACCACATCCTGAACAGGGAACAAGGGATGAGACTCTACACCGGTACAATAGACGTGGGTAGAGTGTGAACCGGGCGATAGTTTAATTTATCTACTCCAATTGAAAAAAAATTGAAAAAGTAAAAAAGAAAGAAAAGTGAAAAGATTGGAAAAGAGAAAGCCGGAGATAATATTTTCAACTTTCCCTGCAATAACAAAGTAAGGTGCCAAGTTCTTGCTAATATACCTTGCAGAGTATATTTACAAGTTTCTCAGAATATTCCTGAAGATTCTTAGCATCCTGCATGCAATAAGCATATTAATGTTGCATATTGTTGGTCATTCTAGCGAGCATCTACAAAATGTACAGTAAAATCTTAAAGAAGCATTAATTTTTATCAGTTTCTGTTTGAATTTCTGTAATAAAGTTATTATTTATGTGTGGACTATAATCTTCATCTTTTATTCACTGGGCCAACATTTTATGTGTGATGCTTGAAGTTCCCCTGTAGTTTCAATGAATATATATATATATATATATATATATATATATATATATATATTAATGCAGGTTTCATTGAATAATATAGACAAGTTTTGTCTATTAATTTTGTGTAGGATCCGTTCATACCGTCTGATATATTTGATGGTGATGTCGTTAAAAGACAACAAAAAATCACAGTATTTGTTGAATTTTTTATCGGGCCTAAGCTTTCGGCTCACATAAGCCATTATCAAAGAGTAAATATTAACACACAGTAAACATAGAACATTTAAGCTATTAACAATAAAGATAATTGAATTGAAAATATAAGTCCATCCCTACCGTGGCGGATGGCCGAAGACAGTGACAAAATAGTAGTGTTGTGGTCCCTGGTCTGATTACAGACATTTGAGTACGTTATTGGAAATATCGAAATTGATTGTATTCAAACCAGGTTTAAATTGTTTAATGTAGAGTGCTTCGAGGATTTTTAGTTTCTGCTTATTGTTTTCTTGTTTGAGTATGTACGTGTTATCAACAAGCGTTTTTCTCAGAAGTGAGCGTTGATAACCGTGTTGTTCTAAATGACGGAATATATTTGAATTTTTATTTAAGTGCAACGTCAGACGCCGTTAGAGCGAATTTGTGGTGTGGCCGATGTAGATATTATTGAGGTTGTTAGAGATACATTCTCTAAATGGACATACGAATTTATATACTACATTGGTTTTTTGCAAATCACTAACGTTGGGGGAAGAGTCGTTGCGGACAAATATATATATATATTAAAAAAGTGACGAGGGTGGACGTTGTGCAAGTATTTGTTTGTTTGATAGATTCGACTTAGCGTCTGCATTTTTCGGTCTAGCTCGACGCGAGTTGCGCTCAGATGTCGATCAAAATTTTGGATCGTTAACGACACCTTGAAACTTTTCAGAAAGCCAAAATTAGGGATAGAAAAATATATATTATCACCTACAAAGTTAGGGATCGGTTTATGTATTGATTATAATATAGAATCGATCACCCCACTTTATATTACCTATATCTATATATGTTGCCCCCTCCTCCTTAATTCAATAGAGACATTCTATATTGTTATCTATATCTATAAAAATGACGAGGGTGGACGTTGTGTAAGTATTTGCTATGTAAATTCATCATGTTTTTTATTCTTATTATTTCTTAAACTACCCGAGTGAAACCGGGTTAAACTGCTAGAATCTTTATAGATTACAACTTCGCCACCTAACAGCGTTTGATGAAGCCAAGTGGCGTCATTATATTTCTAGTTCATCTGCTACAACCATGATGGAAAAATGTATTTCTTTTTCTTTTTTAATTTATCAATATTATATTTTATTGATTTTATTTAATCTTTCGAAAATATTCTTCTCTATCGAAAGAGAAATATGATATATGATATAGTTCAATAACTATTAAATTCAGGAAAAAGAAACATGATAAAAAAAGGAAAATAATTCAAAATATTTAACTGAAAAAAAATTTCTATGCATTATATGAAATTTATACATTCTATAAATGTATTAAAAACAAAATTATTCATTCAACTAAGTTTCATAAAAGCATTAAGAATATAGGGATATATTCTTAAACTAGTGGCTATACAGCTCATTTATTTTTAAACATAAATACCAATTTTTGATTATTATGATACTGCTGGAGTTCCGTATTTGACTATTGTTTTATTTTTAATTTGTTTCTGCTCTTTTTAAGAGAAGGGTTACAGCTGGTTTTCTCTCAGTATATGATTTCGATTATTCTAACAACCTTTGCAAATGGATCGAGTTTACACAGCAGTTCAGGTATATCACTGTGCCATACATAAAAAAAAAAAAAACAACTAAAACTAATAACTTAGAGAGTTAAGTTAAAGGGAGATAACTACATGGCTACCAGAAGTTACATCGCATATGGAATGAGAATGATATACCTCAGTGATCGTAGTAAAGGATTCAGTTCGAAATTTCTAGCACCTGAAGAAGGCCGGAGCGTGCAACGGCCGAAACGTCGTAAGCACGACATAAAGATTAGAACAATAGTCCGAACAATGTAAATAGTGAAAATTAACTAATATTAAATTTAGGTTAAGTTTAGCCGCTGCAGATGCTAAAATAAGTACGAATTATCGATGAAAACTTTTTTCGAGACTTTCGTAACCCAATGTTAGGTGGGCGTGTTATAGACGGTTGCGTGTTATAGATGAGCAAATACGTTATTTGAAAAGGAAAGGAAAACTGATATTTGCAATGACTTTCTATATGATCAATTGTAAGTGGATCTGTCAATATTTTGCGGTGTGCGGGATAATCCGTATAATAGGCGTCACTCTGTATGCAAAAAAATAAATAAAAAAATAAATAAAAAATAAAAAATAAAAACAGAATTAATATTTGCCAAAAAAAAAGATCCCTGGGCAGGCTACCAGGATGAGACAATAGGAAGCTAATGAAGTGACCAAAAAAACGGTGTCCCTCAAATGGAACGAATGAATAAAAGACAGAAAAAAAAAAGAAAAAAGAAAACGCTACAGTGAATTCTACAGTGACGTTTCCAATCGTTCGTTTATTGTCAGTTGGTATTTTGCAACCGAACAATGATTGCAGCCTACGAAAACGGGAGGTGTCCGCAAAAAATACAAAAAAAATAGAAATCAAATTAGACAAAGAGAGAGAGAGAGAGAGAGAGAGAGAGAGAGAGAGAGAGAGAGAGAGAGAGAGTTAGAGAATATCAATTTAAACAGAGGCTTTTCTGCTGATTCTGCTGTTTTCTTTCCTCTTACCATTAATTTTTTATTATTTATTCCTCGATGTACCATTTATCGTCATTAGAACCACGTTTGTCCGAATTCCAATGAATCTGATCTTAACAATAGTGCATCAATATCGATGAAGCAGTAAAGTGTGCATAAATTAACACATTTTGTTGGTAAAATTAGTGTGTTCGCGTAGCTGGGGATGGAGCAACCCGATACTCATTACGTACCCGTACGAGCGCACACACACACAAACATATATATGTCTAAAACAATCTAGATTATATATATATATATATATATATATATATATATATATATATATATGTTACGGAAATTAACGAAGATTAACGAAGCTTGGTTATAAACAACCGACAATTTGAAATGATTTGTTTGAACATTATTTTTTATCGATACTCGTATTTAAGTAGATATTCTGTTTTTAATTAAACAGTATTATATATTTACGATAAATTTTTATTACGAAAATGATTTGTTTGAATGACACACATTTTCGTAATAAAAATTTATCGTAAATAATCAGGCTGGTAGATATAAATATATAATACTGTTTAATTAAAAAACAGAATATCTACTTAAATACGAGTATCGATAAAAAATAATGTTCAAACAAATCATTTCAAATTGTCGGTTGTTTATAACCAAGCTTCCTTAATCTTCGTTAATTTCCGTAACACGTTACATTTGTTGACATTACGATACATTTCAGAGCAGATATATATATATATATATATATATATATATATTAAAGAATATGGATTGTTTAAGAAAAACTTGCTCTGTAATTAAATGCTCTGAGCTCTTTTTTTATATTTTATAATTTATAATATTATATTACTAGGATTAGTTAGTCAGTTAAATGTCATACATGATACACGATCACGTATGGGTAATCATGTCACTTTCGAGACATGACTGACTGGGCAGAACATTTTCGCACAGTAGGTTGCAATTACTTTGTGCAGTAGACAGGTCGACAGTCGAGGCTATAGAAGCCAATCTATCCTGCTATCTAACCCAAAACTTGAGGGAAGAGACGGATTAGTAATTTTTCCAAGGGCTTTTGTGCGTAAGTGAATGCAAGATATTCAACTGGAACACGGTTCCCCGAGTTGTCGTTCCGAGCTGATATCCGCTGCACCACAATGTATATTTATTTCTAGGATTAACTGGGATTATTTATCAAGGAACGTTTTCTTACTACTGATTATTTATACTCAATATATATATATATATATATAGTCATTCGCAGACAGATCTGTTTTGCTGTATCACTGCTCATCACTACAGTTAGACAGCCGATTACTTTTATACAGGATTGAAACCCGATCGAATTTGAGCCAGTCGGCGATTCTACCTCTGAGCTACGGGTACTCGGTAGAAGGGGGCAGACTTTTTAGCGTGTATATTATCATTATACACGCTCAATAGCTGAGAGTGTTCTAATTCATTGCTGAATGAACGATTCGTAGATGCCAGACTAGCTACTGTTTTTCAAAGTCTACCATTCTTCCAGAGTGTTCAATCACAGTGTGAGAGTGTAAATAGTCATCCGCAGACAGATCTGTTTCACAGCTCATCAGTACGGTTAGACAGCCGATTGCCCCTTACCCAGGATTGAAATTCGACCGAATTGGCTTATGGGGTGAAGCTGTGTGCCTGTGTGTTTTATAATATAAAGATGCACTTTATTTTTCTGGCTAGAAATGCATTTCCAATCTCGAATTATTGATCCATTCATGTATAAATAAACAGCGATAAAAAAATCAAACGAAAGACATTAGATTACATAAATGCTAATGTATTTTCATTCAATCAATCTCAACCTAATCGCATTTGTTGTATTGCAACAAACGTTTGTAGTGTTTAATTAAGTGAATCTAAATGACAGTATCTATATATTTGTCCATGAATTTATGCAACCACATATGTGCCATTTTGTTCCACTACGTTCTGAGGCCACTTCATGATTCCATCCTCCCTGAGCGTATAATTTTTCGCGGCGATGAACTATTTTATCAAAGTTATTTTTACAAACTTTCAGATGATTGAAATAAATGCTAATTCGAAGAGACGAGATCATATGTGTACGGCGAGTGGACATACCAGCCAAAATATGATCATGCCAGGATCGCAAATAGACGTGAGATCTGGTGTTCATTTAATGGAAAACGAGACCCATCCGAATAAAAAATTGGTTACTTTAATAGGCCCAACCGGGAACAATACTTGACTGAATTCAACGCGTGATCTTTTGGAAGATGCTCGCAATAGGAAAATATTCTTCTAATCCAACTTATTCGTAAGCACACCATTTTTTTCGAAGACATTTTTAGTTCTAGTTTGTGTAAACAATCCATTCTTCATCGTCATTGATTTTTTTTTTTAAATATGTTTGTTTCTTTTTTGTATTTCAGTAGAGTATGTGTTGTATTATGGCTGACACCTCTGCAGGACTCTCAATGATGAAATAGCTCCTGGCTGAAATGGTCTATTTAAGTAAAGAATAATAGCATTTGAGGCGTAATATTCGAGTGTCATTCGAGTAATATTTGAACTGATTATTTCGCCGACTATTGCGAAAAACCTCTCTATTGGAAACATTTTATAGACAAATGAATTGCCTCTCTTAGTAGGGATCGCGATTACGGGCCTGGCTTGGGCTGATAGCGCCCAGCTTTTTCCCTTTTTCTTACTACGACTCCACCGAGTCAACACGGGGTAATTCTAGCTCCGCGAAACTCAACCAGCAGCCACATGGTGTCCAAAAATGGAGCAGCCGAGATGACAACATCGGTTCGAGGATGGCCCAACAGTTGCAGCAAGCAGCAGAAAACGGGATCCTTCTTCAACTTGAAGATGAATCTATTTTGACGTCGCAACTGAAAAGAAGAATTGTTAACAGACTGAACTATACCGATTCCAGCTAAGTTTTTCGCGAAAACCAGTTTTTTTCTTGCAACCATTTTCTTAAATCCAATTTTGTATTTTCCATTTCTTTCTTCTTCTTTCTGTTATAAAGCATTTCCTTGTTCCACTCATGTTTGGTGCTGTCCTATTTTCTCCCGCCGTGTCACGTCAATCCTCTTTTATCCTTATTTCCTGCAGAAGACAACTTAAAATTCTAAAGTGATTTAAAAACCCCGCACTTTACCATATCCTTTGCGTTTTAAGCTCGGTATTGTCTGTCCTTGTAATTGTTGTACTGTTCTGTGCATATCCGTTTCGCACCAGATATTGTGCTGAATAATAATGCAGCAAACTTTCTCTATGCGTTGTGTCCACCTCTCCGATACAACAGAATCACAGAAATGTCGATTAATGCTTTATTTTTCGTTGAAACATTCGCTTACTGTTGTGGGATCTCCCCGTTTTGTACATGACAATGGACTCGGCTGAGTGTACATGTAATCCTGCCATATAAAGAACAGTAGTTCATCCCGGAGGAAGATCTGGAATCTCAGTTGCAGTTTACAGTGGAGAATAATTCGTAGACATCCGTTACAGTTATCGAAGAGTTCCGACAGATACCAGAGTTACCCAGAGATCAGACTAGCTCTGAGCTCCACTCAGCTAGAATAAATTACCCGGACATACTATTTCACTTCAAGATTTGTAAATATTTATTTCTACTAATAGTATTCCTGAATTGACTAACCCACTTTCCAGTTTACGTTCAATATAACCCATTTTCTATCTCCATACCGGTTTTTGTTGTTCATTATTTTGGCGGTTTCTCCCCCCGGAATCCACAACAAATTGGCGACGAAGACTCGAACTCACATATACCTCAAGTCCCACCACAGTTTCTTATATTCAAATCAAAATCGTTGTCACAACAATGAGCTAACCCGCGTTCCAGTTTCTATATTACGTTCAATATAACCTACTTTCTATCTCCATACAGGTTTTTGTTGTTCACTATTTTGG